>BGPR01000884.1:193087-280776 GCA_013235015.1 Araneus ventricosus
CGTTTTATTTGTTACTCGTGATAGCACTTTTAAATGATTTATTGTTAGCATTCATTTGCAAGTACGTTCAACCTAATGATGAGTGACGTAAAGAGGATTGTGCAACAATTTTCAAGGATAACATGTAATGGCACGCTTGGGATGGAATACCATGATATTCTTCACTAGCTGAATCTAAGTTATTATTCCAAAATTCTATCAAAATTTTGCCCTGTTTATCTACATCCCTAATAATATAACATGTTATATAATATTCTTAATAATACGAGGAATATGAGTAATTTCTTCACATCAAAGCAGCAATGATCTTCAACATTTTGCAAATTTCTGCATTTGATAAAAATGGCTGAAGATTTTTACATCATTCCTTATTTTGGATGAAAGCTACTCACTATAGAACTTAGTGCTTTATTGTTTCTCTTTTTACTTAATGAAAACTTTTCAGACAAAGTGAAAATGTTTAATTGTGAGAGTAAATTTCGCACAATCCTTCCGACTGCTGTTTGCAAAAGTGGACGTCGACACAAAATTTTATCACGAAAATATATACACTACACGAATTCAACTTCTAAGATTTAATTAATAAGATGAAGTTCCGTATTCATTTTTTCGATTCATACATTTACGGCGTATTAATTAACGAATTACTTGGTTGTAATGACTGTCATAGTCGCAAATAGAATTTACGTAACCTTCGGTTTAAAAATACGAATACAGTAATACCTCGTTACAACAATACTTTGGGAACCAAATAAAGATATTGCTATAGAGGGATGCATTGTTATATTGAGGGGCGATATAATTAAGGTATAAAAAACTTAAGTTTTGGTTGTTTTAATGTGGACACAATAAAACAATATACATTTTGCAATAAAAACATCACCAGAGTGTTAATGATTGTCAAAGCTTACAAAAATTATTTGAAAATTCAGCTGCACAATAAAATAGTTCACATACCTGATAAACTTATTTATCGAAAAAATCCAGTAGTTTAGTTTGCTTATTCATTTTTTTAACTATTAAGTTAACTAACAAGGTTTGCATAGAGTCTAATGCACGAACATGATAATTTGTGGATGAAAGGCTTGGAAAAAATGCCCGTAGTGTCTGAAATGATTTGAGCCTTCTGGGATGGTAATAAATATAGCGGTGGATCTGTATCATCATCATATTTGGAAACAGAAATATTGTTACAGAGGAAGAAAGTGGTGTCGAGATTTAAAAAAAAAACATTGTTGTACAGGGGTTTATTGCTGTACAGAATATCGTTACATTGAGGGGAGATTAACATTATGTTCTATGCAAATTCACCGAGACCACAAAATTTTATTGTTGTAGAGGGATTTATCGTTGCATCGGATATCGTTGTAACGAGAATTTACTGTATAGTAAAAGAATTGCTTTTTTTCTTAGAAGCATAGTTCTGAAACCAAATAAATAAAATGTACTTTAAAGTTTGGCCGATAACAGAAGTCGATTTAAGAATTTTTAATTATAAAACCTGTTTAAATACAAAATTCAGTAAATTTTTGTTTTTCTCCAAATCTCGGTTGGGGAGGATGTATCGAAAAGAACGGAAATTAAAACTGGCGGATGGTAATAATTTATCAAACAATGGCAAAACGATTTCTAGCTGAAGTTGTTTACTATATTGTGTGCAGTCTCTTATAATGTTGAAAGTCCGACGTCGACCGTTAGTTTTTTGAATGTAGATTTAAATGAACCTTTAATAATAGGGTTATGAATATTTAAAAAGATGGAGAGTCGTGCTCCAGGATCAGAGAGTGGTGTGAAACTTCAAGAAAAATTTGCAACCAAATTACAGACTTCGTGGTGTGACTTAGGGTTTTAATCTTCTGAGTGATCTGGCTGTTTGGCTGGTTCTCGTTTGTCGATTGAACTGTACTATTTTCTGTGTTTTGTTGTGAATTCCAATAAATTTTTATAGTAAGTTATGCTTCTGTTAGTATTCTCGTCGGCTTTCATGTGTTTTCCACCCTTTTTGCGCAGATTCAGTCTTTGAGGTTTAAATAAATAAATAATCCTAAAAGTTCATCCTAATCTGATTTGTGATTACACAGATAGAATGGAATATCATTATTCCAATGAATTGATTATCATCTGTATTTATAAAACGCTGAGGTATGTGGCACAGAAAAGAGGTTAATTTCTCTTTTGCCAATGGAAACGATCGGTTTGTTTACAAAACAAAACCGGTAGCCATGTTAATCATAACTTCAGAAGTATAGCTTACTACTGTATTCGATCTGGTGTAAAATAAGATTTTCTCGAAAAAAGAATGAGTTTAAGATGAAGAATTCATAATATTTCTCACAATATAATGAAAATTTGGATGAAATTATTCAAAAGAGCTCCGTTAGAAATGATGGGCTTAGGCGAGCCATAGAACGTTCAGATCAACGTCAAAATAGTTTCAGTTGCGAAGGGGGAATCGTGCTAAATTCACAAACTGAGGTCAGCTTATAGAGCTTATTATTGTATATTGGGCACTTTCCCGTTTAACACTTCTTTTGTCTTGACGAATACACCACTTTTTTTGTCTTGACGAATTTTCTTGGAGCGCTGAATCGGCACCTTGGCTCAACTTCTTTCTTGACGATGGTTGATGCACGCTGTATTTTTGGCTCGTTGAAGCATCTGGAGCCAGAATGCGCCAATTTGGCCCGAAATGCACGGTGAGCATATAACGGAGCGTAAGTTCTCTTGCGGGATCAGCTAGTTTTTTAAAATATTATTCGCTATAAACATGTTTGACACTTGCAATTGCTGTATTTGTAATATTTTTGACTTCACTTTGCATAAAATGAAATATGAATATCTGAAAAATCCCCGTTTCCATTAAAAATTAAGCTAAATAGTTAAATTCAGAATGAATTCACTCTATCAAAGAAGTCTTATTTTCTGCGAAAGCAATTGATTATATTATCTTAAGTAAAATGCAACTTTTAAAATCTTGTTTAAAAAGTTATGGAAACTAATCTGTAACAATTTATTGGAGCAAAATAATATTGAATATAATATATGATGCATAGTAGTGGATCTAAATCAATGCATCTAACTAATGGATCTGACTCCAATTTGATAGCCAAAATAACAGGAGCTAGTTCTTTTGGAAACATTAAGATTTATTACAAACACAAACGTTAACACACAAAGGATACAAATTTACATTAACACTAGCTATTGCAAAGGGGTTTAGGATTTGGGCTCATTGTTGTTGTTCACCTCGTCATTCCACAGTTTTACTGAGTCTTTTAGCATCGGCGCCTTACCACCATAGGTGGCGCTGTTCTTACTGCGCAGACGCATTTGCTATAGATGTAGTTTTCTTCACATCGCTTGATAATGAATTAAAGAAAATTCTCACGTGTCTACACATTATGATAGAGTGAGGTGTATTTCGGTTTCCTTTTTGTCACCATTTCCTTCATTTTGTAAAAACAATAATTTGTATCAATAAAAAAATCAGTTTAATTTTGAAGAATTAAATATTTAACACGTTTATTCAAAAGTTAAAATTTTTCATTATTTTTTTACCACAATTAGTTGAATCTTTTTTTTTACTGACATTGATTTCTGACATTTTAATGAATTATTTAATGTTCAAATCTATGAATCAATTTATAAATAAACGGCAATTAATACCATAGCTTCATGTATGGATGGATTACAGTGACGCCGCTTTTAGTGATCATTTTATGTCAAAGCCAAAGTGATCACTACATCCGAATGATCAATACATCCGAAATGCCTTAGGAATGATACAAATTTTTATGTATACAAAGATTACACAAAAACCAGATCACACGACATTACTAGTATGTGCTAATTCGTTTTAACTAAAAAAATGAAAAGCGATACAATGTACAGAATTGAAAAAACTTTATAAATATTTTATTTTTGGTTTTTAAAAAAAAGTTATCGGAAGTAATCTCCTTTGTTTACACAAGCATTCGTTGGATATACTGTTCATTAGAAAAATGCACATGAAACGATTCATCACGGATTGATATTAAAATACGAGGGACTTAGGTTGATGGTGGTTTCTCTTTTGACCCGCCTTCATCGACATTGTCCTCATGTTCTCTGGGGTCATGTCTTTGATTCATCTATGCTTGAAGTTTTGCGTCTTCTGTAGTTTTTCAACTTTCCCGAAATTTGAGTCAACGTAGCCCCAGGTTTCCTAATCCTCTCCGGAAAGGTCGGCTGGATTTTCAGTGACATCAGGATCAGCTTCTTCTTTGGTCCTGATGAAACCTACAAGGCGAAAGCAGTTCCTTATAGTGATATCCCGTCCCACAATCGAAATTGATCACTACAAGCGAATTGCTGAACACTATAACCGGCGGATTTTATATGTGTTTACATACGGGAGATCCGTTCCTAGCTATTTTGATCAGTACAACAGACTGATTGCTATATCCGTGATCACTACAAGCGGCGACTACTGTATATACTTTTCAAATAAAATAATATGAGACATTTACTCTTATCTTATAAAAACTCTATTTTTTCAATTTTATACGTAAAGAATCACTATGTTTCAAATATAAAATTGATTAATTATCGGTTCTTTTTTAATTATATAGTTTATTAATTTATTTTTGATATTTTTCTCAGATTTTTTCCTTTAGATATATTTTCTTTGTTTAAAAATCGCCCGCGATTATATTTTATAGGCAGAAGCCAAACTATTTTAAGAGCATTTTGAAATATCTGTTTTTATCATGAGAGATTTATTCGATGAATTTTACTACAAAATTATCATTTCCTGGATTCAAAAAAGTAATTGCTTTCAAGCGTAACTTACAGTAGAATTTTAAGTGTTTAGCAAAATATATGTGTATATAAATAATGGGAGAAATAAGATTTTCTTATTTTTCAGCAGCATTTCAGTGAATCTTACAAATGAGTGCAAGGAATAAAAATAATTAAAATATTTACTTTAGATTTTAAACTTAAATTAAAATTGTCACAATTTGATTAAAAATAAAATTGTTTAGTAAAAAAATAGTTAAAACCTTTTACACTTCAAACCCAAAATTAAAGTTATTATTTCTAATCGTTAAATATTATTAGAAATTCATTTTATATAAAGCAAGATTTTTATTATGAACTATGTTACAATTTTTTGGTAGAATTTATAAACTTGTATGCATCATGAACCTGTTCATGATGTAAAACCTGTTCACCTGTTCACCATGTAAAATGAACCCTAGCTCGAAGATCTATAAAATATCATTCACATAAATAACATGAAATACTAATTAAAATTTAAACCAGCATAAATTTAAAAAATTGAATTTGTTTAACATACAGGTCTGATGTATAGAGATCTCGCTATGCCGTCACCCAGAGTAAACTATTTTTTAAAAAATTTTTTTGAGATATGGCAGTATCGGCAATTAGAAATGACTATAAATATTTTTATTGTGCTGACATGCAGAGCAACGGTGGCCTGGTGGTAAGGTTCCGATCTCGGGGGCGGAGCTTTCCAGGTTCAAAAATCCGCCGGGACCAAGTGTCCTCCCGTTGGTGTGGTGCGGAAGTTTGGAGAGGGGTGTGACAGCTAAGGTGTCGTCATCGTCATTTTAATATATATGTATACTACGAAGACATAGTACTACTACAGCTCAGGTTCGCCCATAGCCCATTATAAAGGTTTTATCATATCTTTTATTTATGAATCATGATTCATGAAATTAATTCCGAGATAAAATATCTCCAACAGGGATTTCTTTACATCATAAGGGTTAACTCTGATTCAAAAACTTTGCTATGCTCCTACATTTCAGGTTCATCCGCAGCTCATTATGACGAACCCGTCCCATTTCATTTTGTTTATGAACTATGATTCATGAAATTCATTCTAAAATTAAACATATTCAGAAAGAATTTTTTAATATCATTAAGGTTAGGAGTTATTCAGGAGCTTGCTTTGGCAAAGAGGATCCAATGCTGTATCAGTTCAGGTTTACTCACAGCGATTTATAAAGGACTCAACATTTCTCATTTTCTTATCGTTCCAAAATTTTAATTCTTCTTTTAAGATTTTATTTTGGTACAGTCAAGCTGATGAACATATACCTGAGTAGATTTAGTTGTTATCAAACAAAAACATATATTTATACGGTTCTCTAAAACAATTTAACGATTTGCTAGGATGCGAAAAACGCTGTCAGAAACAGAGATATTTTATTCGTACCATACTTTTGATAATTAACTACATAATAATGTATAATGGTAATGTAAAATGAAAGAATTTGAAATTGAACCCCAGAGAAAGATTATTTTCGATCTTCAGTTGGTAACCATTCATTTTGATATTTTGATTTGTTTCACTGCTAAACACCCTTTAATTTTTTCAAAACTATTCATCGATGGCATTTTAATAGAAAGTCTTTTCTTTTTGCTCATTTACGTACAATAATTTATGATGAAATTTTGAAACTTTTACATTTCTGGCTTTTGAGCTAAATTTAAAATGTAAATTTTTTCGAACTCGGTATATGTTCAATATAATATCAAAAGAAACAGAAAAAAAAGAAAAAAATTATTTTATGTCTTAATTTAATTTATTTTATTTGGAAATGGAGAACAAAAGAACTAACTATCTTTAATTATCGCACTCTTCTTAAAAGAATGAATGTTCTGGTATGCACTTTTCTTGATGCTATTATTTCTTCTCTACTTTATTGATTTAAGTGGTAGTTAGAAAACACAGTTCGTTCACATATTATATTCCATAAAATTCAGTACTGTCGACCATCTTAACATCTATGAACTTTTAACTGGGAAATTGGTGACTGGAGTTCGAATTATACTTAATTAATCTTATTACTTGCCTTTTAGCCTTCTTAATTGTTTACTCTTAATATGAAATATTTCCCTTCTTTTCCTTAAACATAGCTATGATAGCAATAGAATGTTCCGCTTTATTTAAATGTTAGTAAATATTTTTTTGAGTACTATATATTAAAACTTTTGCTAGAATTCATGTTTAATATGTCAAAGATTACAATCATATCAGTTACTGATTTCCGCTTTAAAGATTTATCTTTTAAAACGACATTTAAAGCAAAGATATAAATTGTTTTCAGAAATTCAAATAAAAAAAAAGAAAGGATAAAAACATATCTTTTCAGGGTTCTTATAAAACAAATTTCAAAGGCAAATTTTTACAAAAATTCAGATGAAAAAAAAAGAAAAAAGTGTTAAAACATATTTTTTTAGGGTTCTTATGAAGAAGCAATGCACTTACATATAAATATTGAAGAGATATTATTTTGGTACTATAATATTGATGAAAATGAGTTTTGACCAAAGCAGAAATATAAATTAAGGAGATCTGTTAAACAGCCTATAGAGCTTTTAGAAAATTTTGTCATCATGTAGAATCCGGAAATGAGCCAAGTTGAATTTGAAAAAGTATATATGTTTTCTGGAAACTCTAAATTCAATAAATATGTAGCTGATGTAAAAGTTTGATTGATATGAACTATTTTGGTTTGAACATTCTATTTCTATCTTCATTCTGTTTTTTCAAATACAAATGGCTTTTCATCATTTAGCGAATTTGTTGGTATATTAATATGATATTCTAGAAGAAAAGCTTACCATTATGAAGTAATACCTTCAAAATATGCATTATATGTATCATAACCTTCAATAAAGGAAAAAAAAGAACAAACTTGTTACTTAAAATGCTCTTTTTCTGACTATATGAACCAAAATTTATGTGATAGACCTTCTTAAATATCTTTTTTATGGCACAATTTTTTTGAAAAACGTATTATTCATTTTTCTGTTAAAAGATCAATTAATTTTGATTTATTACAGCGATATGGCCAAAGAAAATTTGGGTACTCATTATTACAAGCGTAAATATTTATATTGATTTAGCAGGTAAATTTTAGCGAAACGTTTCGAATTGTAAAACAATAGCGGCAGCCTTCTTTCTTAGATTTGAAGGTATTTTGATTTTGAAAAGTTTTTTCTGTATTTTCAATTGAAAGCAGACTGAATAAAAAAGATCAGGCAAATAATATTCCTTCCTGCGTCATGTGTTAGTAATAGGGTTTTATTTCTGTTTTAATATCAAAATTTAAATATTTGGTTTTATTATTATTTTTAAGTTACTCATATGAGAAAAAAAAACATTACGAAATTTAAAAGTTGCACATATCTGTAATTCACGAAGAAATACTGCTTTGAATAACTTTTACTGCAAATTTTACGGTACGAACTCACTACGAATCGCAATTCACAGTCAAAGTCAAATTTTGCACTTATCGGTAAAGTGGACAGTTAATACAGCGAATGAGTATACTATAATGTTTCATTTTCTTTGTTTTATTACATATCTTTGAAATCAGCCTGATATATCATTTGATGATCACATAAGGGCAACTTAGCAAGAAACATCCTCAAATATACAGCATATATTAGTTGACGAAAGAGTTCCATATATACTCAAAATAATGGAAAGAAAGGCAAGCATATAATCGAAGTCGATAATCCTTAATATTAAATAATTTTGCCAAGCCAAAGATATACATTTTTTATGAATTTAGTAAATTGCTTTGAAATACTATTCTTGGAATAATGATACTAAGTTAGTAAAATTTTGATGCTAAAGTAAAAGTAATTATTATTTTCAAAATTAAAAGCATAGTTACAATTTACAAGCAGTGTCTTTAAATACACAAATTTAACTATTGGCACATATATGGGGATTTCTGGCACTAATCAATTCTAGATTTGTAGATACATTTAAGATCAACGTTCTGAAGATTTACATTTTATCAATTCATTTTCAAATCTGGCAGAAGTTGGCAGATCTGTTTACACTGCATCTTCCAAGAGTTTAAATTAATGATGTTAAGTCCTTCATGATGTAGATAAACCATAGACCACAGATGATTACATTTCTACACAATGTTCGGTAGAAATTAGCACCCGGAACTATCAGTGAGGAATCAAATGAACCAAACTCTGATTATGTAAATTCCAGACAAGTCAAGATTCCGTCTTATGTTTCTACTTTCATTTGCATTTTGTATTTCTATAACATCAACAGGCCATGGAGTCTTAAACTGCTCAGTTTCAAGTTCTAAAGAGGAAGCGAAGATGTTCGAATATAAATAGAACCTCCAGTGGATTGATTCCAAGGTTCCATCTCCAGAACAATGCCGTTGGATTTCTGTTGTACATCACAATCTAAGAAAAGAACGGAATTTCCCGTTCGTTTCCTCGTTGACGCCAGACTACAATACTCTAATTTTTGTGAGTCTACATAAACGAGGATTAGAAGGGGTCTTAAAGGGGATTAAGTTGCGAGGGATTAGCATAGGATCTTTTCTTATTTTCTGTTTCAATCATCAGGGGAAGACGGAACTGGGTGGTTTGAGTAAAAGCATTGTTTGTACAGTTTTGTTGCACGAAACACTTTTGTTTTCGGCGTTCGGCCTAACGAGAAGATGAGTGGTTTCACAATAAGAAAAAGTGGTTGTTGAATAAATAATTAAAATAAGCTTCATTTCCTTGTTTGTGTTCTTGAAAGCTTGCCTGTCGTCGAAGCTTAATTTGGGTCAGTTAAAAAGTTTCTGTACTTCCGTGGTTCTGAAAAAGCAAATAAAATTGCAAGATTCCAAACACGGAGCTGAAGCAAGGAAGTGTTTCCTTAAAGTTGACGTTTTTGAAATAAAAAGAAATTTCTAGATGCACATATGTATTTTAAGATACATAGCCATATAAAAATATTGTAAAAAATAATATATTATGAAATTATCTTAAGAATAGATTTTTGTACTGTTATGTATATATGATATTTTGTACTGATATATAAAAAAGTCTGAAGCGAAATTCAGTGGTAAAGTGTAGAATAAGAAGACTATCTTCTTAATTTTAATTGTATTTTGAAATTTATAAAATAAGTAGAAACGAGAAAAGTTTGATATTTTCATGAATTTTAAATTATAGCAAAAATAATTAAACTGCTTTGATAAGGATACAATTATATATTCCAAAAATATTAAGATTTTGATTTGTTAATGTTTTTTCCAAAGAAATTTTGTGGAATTGGCATTCATTATCTAGAATTACCTCACATAAAAATTCCTACGGCTCTATATTCAGTCTCAAATTTGCGTAAAGGATTAAGTTTCAAGATTAATTTCAGACAAAAATTTCAACTCGCATTATTTATCAATTATTCTGAAATTTTTTTTGCAAGTTTTAATCGAAATTTTAATGTCAATGCTTTTAATTTCTGTTTAATTTCTTTCGTTACATTTTATTCCATATAATTTAATGTTAGCATGCAAAAAAGAATGCGTAAAATCGCATCTTTATTTTAGATAAAAAAAACAAATAATGTGTGTTTTAAAAAGTGATTAAAAAATGTAATCACACCTACTTGCGATAACTGACTTATACGTAAATGTACGATTTTGAGAAACTAGTAGGGATGGCGGTTATGCAAAAAAATCGGTTAAACCGGTTTTTTTCACCTTCGGTTTAACCTGGAGGTTAAAACTGCTCAAAATAACCGGTTTTTGAAAAAAAAACAACAGTTTTTCTTTTTCTTCTAAGCAACGTTTGTGGACAGAATTTATTATTAATAATAATATATAATAAGTAAGTATTAATACAATAATTAATTACTGTAATAAGTAATGATTATAAATAAGTAATTAATACAATATATAATAATAATAAATGAGTAATTAGTGCAATAAGTAAGTATTATAGACAAAATTTTTTATTAACATGTTTTTACAAGAAATTAATTCATTGGTCAATATTTATCATCTAATCTGCTCATAAAGACTCTTTCAGCAATGTGTTGATCCATGAGTCGACACCTCTCATCGGGAACAACATCATCCAACGTAGATACTAATCTTTCGGACGCCACAGAACTTCCGACTAAAGATAAATATTTTTTGGCTACAAAATACAGACGCTGTTTGCAGACAAAATTTTTTATTAGTATTATTTCTGAAGGAAATCAATCCATTGGCCAATATTTATCTGTTCATAAAGACTCTTTCAGTAATCCACCAACCAACAGACGCCTCGAGGAAGCGGTTATAGGTGATCGGCCTAAGATTATGAAATTCAAAGCTTTATAACTTGGTAAATTTTAGTCCAGTCGAACCTAAAATCGAAAATTTTATTTATGAACAAATTTTACACAAAACTTGATAGGTATGAATGCACGTGCCTTCATTTAATATGGCTACTTATACAACGGCTCAAATGTGAAAAGGGAATGGAATAGTTTTTATTAAGTTTTAAGATCAGTATTCATAAGGTAGATCATTTTAAAATTCCGTTGTGTAATGTCTATATTAGGTGAATTTAAACTAACAATAGTTTCTGAGGTTTCAAAGCACAATGCTTCATGTTTAATCATTGTTCATTTAAATCTATCATTTGTTGAGATTTTGAAGAATTAGGAAGGGAATATAGAACACATAATTATTGAAGCCGGGCGGCATAAGCGTTTTTGAAATTTTTATTGATGGAGAAATTCAGGAATTTTGAAATTTCTTTATTCATGCTACATAGAGAAATTACCAATGCATTTTGTTCTGAATTTTTGTGGAGAAATATCTTCAATTTTATCTTTTTGTAACTATTTGCAAGTCACTGTAACATAACTTCCATGACATTTTTCTGTAGTTCCTGAGTTAACCTTGGCTAGTAAATATTACAGAAAATTCTAGAAGTTGATGAATCTGATCTATAAACTCTTTCTAATTCAACTATTTCATATTCAATTAATTGCTTTGTAATTATTTCAGGGCTCTCGTGTCGAAGTAAATCCGGGAAAATGGAGACATTTTCCATGAACGTCATCGCTCAGGCACTTTCAGCGCACTCGGAGATGTTAGCTCCGGGGGTCATGGGGTAAGTACTTTTTATTTCAGTTATTTGCTTGATAGTTATACCTGAAGACAGAAAACGCTTTATTTATAACGCTAAATTGAGCCTAAACTTTGTTTTAGATCAAGATTATTCAAACTTTTCAACTGAGGTTAATTAAAAAACTTTCTCATACTTCTTGAAGAGTTTTTCGGCTATAACAAGCGCGCATATAGAATAAAATATGAGTTATTTAACCCCAACTGATGAAAGAAAACTTATGATTCAAGAAGAATTATTAGGAAAAAATGTAGTAAATCACATTAAATCACTTCGAATTCCGGAATTATTTTTGTTACTCAGACAGACGCAATTTGTATCAAAAGTCTCTAGGCACCAAATGGGATACTGATTACAGTTTCGAAAAACATCCTTTCAATTGTTGATTGCGGATTCTTAGACTTGGTATAATTTTCGATTTAGATTTCTTAACTCTCCGATTCTTAAGACTTTTGGAATTCAGTGGCCTCAGAATATTGGAACACCCGAGTTCTTTCAAATATGAGTGATATTTCTGAACCCCTCAAAAACCTCAATGATAGCTTGCATTCTTAATGGATTGGTGTATAAAAGAGAACTCTGTTTAGCTGATGGCTATTAGGGGGTTTTATTGCAAGGAAATGAATTCGGTTAAAATGAGAATTCTAAAAAAATCGCCCTCTCCCCCAAACCTACCTGGGTGTGCCATTCTAGTGAACAAAGCACACGCCTCGAGTATTTAGTCAATCATTCTTAACCAAAAAGGGGGTGGAAATTTCTCGGGATGTTTGGTCGATTCGGGCGCCCGTCGTCCTTTGGTTGAACGGTTGTTTTAGGCTTTTCAGTAATGAAAGAGTTAAAACTCAAAATATTTTTCATATAGCGACAATAGTTAGAATCTAGTCTAATGTTTGTGGAAAGAAGATGTAACATCACTTTTAATGTAGGGATATATATTTTTCTTTTCCAAAAACATCCCAATATAATTACTGCAAATTGAATCGACAGTTAAAAATTATCTATATTTTACAGTCTTAGACAGCGGATGAATTTCTTGCTCTATAAGGTTTAAGTTATTATAAGTGAACTAAAAAGTATCCAGTTTGGCATAAAGAGTTATGGAAAGAGCATAGCAAAGCCACATTAACTATCATAATATAAATTTTTTATTTAATAATTTTTTCCATAATTAGTGATGAAATAAAAGATTGCCAACCGATGCTGATACTCTACAAACTATTATATAAAATACGTTAAAACACTGTACTCTTATTTAAATTTGATTGTGGTATTAAGTCAATGTTTTTTAAAGTAAAGAAAGAAAAAGGACTAATTTAAATTCTGAGTTTCTCAGATCTAGGTAAACTTTCCACAAAATTTGTATTCATGTCATAATCAAACATAAAACTGAGTGATTTAAAGCTGAATTAATTTTGCCATTAATTAAATCACGTTTCTTTTCCGTAGAATCAACTTTATGAAACCGGAAAAGCCAATCAATACTATGTCTGAAGTTTACAAACTAGTGCAAGAAGAAGAACAAAATAAAGGTATGTTTCACCTGCTTTGAATTTCATAATAGATACAAGCTTGTAATTATCTTTCTCTATTGATTTTTGATTGCTGTTTTTTCTTTATGACCGTAGTTGAATTCCTTAATTATGAACCAGAAAC
The DNA here is from genome assembly GCA_013235015.1 of Araneus ventricosus. NCBI lineage: Eukaryota > Metazoa > Arthropoda > Arachnida > Araneae > Araneidae > Araneus > Araneus ventricosus. Next base: position 206,693 of record BGPR01000884.1, read on the forward strand.
TCTGAGTTCCTTACGTCAAAGATAGCATAAGAACGGGATTACTCATTTGCAATAATAGAGTCCTTCTAATCATTATAACTTATTGATTGGGGTATCAAGTAATTTGAAACAACTGCTAGTTTGTAGTTTATTTACTCATTAATGTCGGTTACTACATCACCAAATTTTATTTCTGATGATTCATATCCGAAAGTGAATAATTGTAATTTATCTTTAACTTATTTAAACTAGAAATTTCCATTTGATTCATTGTATAGAGAAAGTGCAATAAATGATGCAATCACAATTACAAAAATATTCGGTTGGGAGGACACAATAGAACTACAGTCCCAAAAAAGAGAAAAAGGGAAGAAATTTGGAATTATAAAAACTAATAGTATTATTTCATTATCAAATATTTTTATGTTGACAAAATTATTTGTCTCTATCTTCTGTAATCGCGAAGTTTAATGTTAAGAAATAATAACATTTAATTGCAACCGATTTCGTAGTGTGTTGTCTTAATTTTGGTTCTATATAGCATATTATTTCAATAAATTGAGACAAAAGTAGAAATAATATACTAAATAGTGATAACTTAAAATCAGTAAAACCTAACAGAACTCATGTTCTCAGCTAATTTTCAATGCTTTCATTCATGTACTTAAATCATATTACAGTTACAGATAATGCATTAAAACACTTCTAGACACTTTATTTTGCCAGAAATTGTATTGGCTGCACTGATCAAATAAATATAAATTATGAATTTTGTTTTCAGTCAGATCACCAACACCCGGATGCACGAGTCCACCCTTTTTCAAGCCCTCCAAGATTCCTCCGAGTGTGGCACCAAAGCCTCAAATGTCCGCCGCACCAGCACCTGCACCTGCTCCAGCCCCAGCTCCAGCTCCTTCCCTTCCCGCCCTGAAACCCACCGCCCCTGTGCATGAAGGACCTTCCCAAGGTCCATGCTCCGACTGTGGACGAGTCATCATGTGAGTATACTAATCCATGCTTTGGTTTCTCTTTCCACACTTTTATTTAACTTAATTTGTTTCTTATTTTGTAATCGATTTTGCACTCATTTCTGATGAACTAGACATTTGAAATCTTGCACTCTTGTGTATTCTCGGTGACAATACACTGTTTAAATGTCTTCAGAACTTAATTATTAGTTAATGGATTAAGTTAACTAAAGTTTGATTTCATACGTGAGGTGCCATCTATAGCGAATTTATGAAAGATTTGATTTCAAGATTCCATAATGAATTTATGATAAAGATTTATAAATGTGTGGCTAAAAAGTAGAAAATAGTTAAAATAAAAAAAAAAATACTACGTTTTAGTACGCTAATGAAAGTGCGTTTTTAAAAATTCTTTTTATTAAATTTATTAGTGAAATAAATTCTGATTCGAAATGGTCACTGAATCTAAGGGCAAAACCATAGTTATACCATATGAATACGTTGAGGTACAGTCACTGGATAAAAAATTAGTCACTCCTAGAGAAATTATGAAAAGCATCATTTAATACCGTGTAACTCCGCCTCTGGACTTGATTACCGCCTGGATTCGGTTAGAAAGCTAGTCCACAAGGTTTTGCAGGTACGTCGCATCCAGTTTAAGCCATTCGCTGTGGATTTGATCGCGCAAACCCACCAAATTGCGGGGATGCTGATTTCAGCGTTTTACCCGCTGTTCCGACATGTCCCACAGATTTTCTATGGGGTTTAGGTCAGGTGGTTTTGCAGGCCAATCGAGATGCAATAAGGTGTGTGAGTGTTCATCAAACCAGTCACATATTCTTCCAGCTCGATGAATTGTGCTGTTGTCATCTTGAAAGATAGGGGTAACAAGAGCATACTCATCATGCAAATGGTGACTGAAAGGCAACACCTAATCATCCAGAATGTTAAAATAAACATGCTGGTTCATGTTCGTAGTCACTGCAGTGAGCGGGCCCAAGTCATAATGCGATTCATGTGTGCTTGAGCACTAGGGTGACTAATTTTTTGTCCGGTGACTGTATCTTCACTCTTGGGAATGTTATTGCACCCAATTATTTTGGTAGACACATCCCAGATAGCAAAGAAAGCTTGTCTAAAAGGTTTTGGAAACCTTGTCGTCGGAAAGGGTAAAGGGTTGTCACAAAGGTTTCCATGACAAGGGTTGAATCTTTCGGCAAGGTAACGGGAAGGTTCGCTTGTCAACAGGAAACAAGGTTTTCTGTAAGGTTTTTAGTAAGATTCCCCCAAGCTTTTATTGCAAGCTTGTTTCAGGCCTTTCAAAAGGTTGTTAAGAACCCTTCTTCGGCGGACAAAATAGAATCTAACCCTCCCCACTTTTTTCAGAGGGGTCAACCCCCTTTTTTTTTTAATCCCTTTCTGATGTCATCTTAGTCCAACTTAGAGTTATCTGGAATGCCAATTAAGTAGATTAATTAGGAATCTTAATTATTCAAGGCTTAATTATTAATTTGATTAATCTAATTTTTAATTGAACTTAGTTGTACGATTTCGTTGTAGATTGTGACAAAACTTCACATTCATCCGAGCCAGGGATCGAACTCGCGTTCATAAAGTTGGAAGGCAAACGTAATAACCACTATACTAGAAGGGCTATACACAGTGGAACAGGTGGTTCATAAAAAGGTTTCCTACGTCAATTTTTGCGGGAATGGTTTCCGAAACGGTTTGCGCGGAAATGATTTCGTGGACTTGCCGTACAAACCTTGTCGGTGAGGTAGTTCATAAAAAACTTTCCTATGTAAACCTTTCGGCAATGGTTTCCGAAACGGTTTGCGCGGAATTGCTTTCGCTGAAGCCTATGGAAAGTGAAATAGCAACCTTTCCGCAACCTTCTTTGCTATCTGGGATATGTCGGTTAACAGTTTCAAACGGGAAACGGGAACGTAATATGACGGGTTTTCTAGCAAAAAAATTTGCTTGTTATTATGGATTAGTTATAAGTAAAAATTCAGGCCCTAAAGTATTAAAGTGACTTCATAACTGGTTATACAATTTTTGAGGATCCAAAACATCATATAAAATATTATTTTGTAACTTGAAAATTTCTTTATTTTCTGGTCACGATTTGATTTTGTTTATCTAGGATGTTATATGTGCAAAGTAAACTCGCCTGACTTCAAATTTCGAATTGTAGATGTTTCATTTCGCAAATAGCAGGTTAATTTTTAAAGTTAATTAATTGGACTAGATTACGGCTGCTGGCTCAAAGCGTAGTCTTTTTATTTTCCATGACAATGTAGTCGATTCATGCTCACGTAATATATATAAAGAGGAATTCTTGGAATTCTTAGCTCAACTTGCTATTATTGTTCGCAACGTTAAGAATAATTCTCTTGCTGCTTGGAATAATTGTTTAAATCTTGCTTTATAAATTCTTTGGTAATATTATTCTAATTCTTAAATTAGAACTTTAATTAAGCTTTTTTTGTTTATAGTAATTCTTAAACATTGTCAAATTTATTTCATGCCATTTTCTATTTATATACGAATCATTCTTGTTTGTTAACAATATTAAATCAAATCTAATCTAAATTGCATTGACTTTTTAAAAATTTACAACATATTGATTATTTTTATTGAAATTAGTTATTGCATTCCTTTTAGTTTTTTATAATTATATATACTTATCTTATATATACACCAGTGTATTGAAAAAATCTTCATGCATAAGAGAACGTAGCATAAAGTATGATGCAGTCTGTGCATTTATTAACTTAGCATTTTTAAGTAGAAACCAGAACATGGATTGATTTCAATCTTTTGTAATAGTAGATCACGAAAATATAAAAATACACCAAACATCGAAATAGCTGAAGTCTTCCACTTTGCTAAGAAGATTTTTCAAAAATAAAATACCTTGCGACTCTTTGTATCGTGGAAAATCATTTTGAGTAATTCCATTTAAATAAAACCCATACATTTTGATTTTTGATCAAATCCTGTCGAAGGTCTAGATCATCCAATTCTCTTGGGAAAAATACCTTGTGTATGCAAAATGTAAAAAATGTATTCATTTTTGGTAGTCTAGTTATAAATTTTTAAAATTATAAAAATGAACTCGCTTAAATATGGTGCCTTATGGTTATGGAAATGATGGCTATTCTGATAGGGTTAACAAGCATATCATTTATATTTCGATTAAATGGAACAATATTCAAGGATTTATATTCTTTGAAATCAGTGAGAATCTTTTAGAAGAAGAGTAGCAGAGGGTCTAAACTTGGATTTCTTAAACTATAGGTAACTCCAAGTAGAGTATCGTAATATAATAAATAACACAATGTTTTTCATCCGATTTTTAAATATAAGTAACCAAAAATAATTGAAAATGCCATTTTAATTAAAACATTCCATTAAAATTCATCAGACGTTGGTATTAAATGAAAAAAAGCCCTCATTTGCCATCGAGTAATGCTTCATTTAAGTATAGTGTTTTCCAAGTAAAATGCATATTTAGGGACGCGGGAATTTTCTGAAGCCAAAATGCGATCTCAGAATGTTTTTGGAATCGAAAGAGTTTCGTAATGGTTACACATTACACATGGGATTTGAATTGATACAGCTTGGGAAACTATCAACTGAATTCCTCTAGCCTGATACGCTTACTTCATGCTAAGAAAGTTTATTAACATAATTTAAAACCAACTTCAGAAAATCTTTTTACTTTAAAAATTACCTCACTCGTAGTTACATATCTTCCTTTTGCTTTAGTGGGGCTTTCGTCAACCTGAATGACAGAATTTTACATCAAGAATGCTTTAATTGCAGTACTTGCGGAGCTTCCTTGAAAAATATTGGTAAGCACAATTTTTTTCTAATCAATAACTTAGACTATAAAAGAAATGAGTAGACTTCAGTTGGAAAATTAGTATTGCTACTAGTGTATTGTAAAATGTTTCGATTAATGCTACGAGTATTTCCAAACTCTCAGATACAGCAGTATTACAACAAAATACTAATGATACTGGATTAAAACATAAAATTTATTTAGTAATTTCAGTTTTGGCGTTTAAAGCTATATTTTCAACAACATAAAAAAATCACCTTAAACTTTTAAAGCGATTCTTTGGGGTTGTAAATATTTTTGAATTCCAAATTTTAATATATGAACGACAAGTAATTTATTAAAATGTTCTGCAATAAAATCTAATTGAATAAAATATAAATACGATTAAAATTTAAAGTAATAAAATATTATTGAGTAAAATATAATAACGTACTTCTCCAAGCCCTCAGAAACAGTATTACAACAAAATGCTAATGATGCTAGATTAGGACATAAAATTTCTGTTGCAAAATGACATCATGAATCATTATTCGCATAATAAAACAGCTTTCGGCTCTCTTGTGTGTTGATTTCTTTATTCGATAATTGTTGATACGTAATTTTGAAACAGAATTGAATGATTCATTAGGGTTATAATAAATTTTATAAATGCCTAATAATCCGTAGTATAGCCTTTTAACAGACAGATAATCGAACTAAACATTCCTTTACCAGTGAACTCATTTCATTTTTCAGGATACCATAACATCAATAACAAACTGTACTGCGACCCCCATGCTAAGCTGGCTGCTAGAATCATTGCAGGACAGGCAGCTACTCCAGCTGCTCCAGCGTGAGTATAAAGCGTTTTAAATATAACAGGTGACAACAACTAAAGTCTTCTTTGAAAACCACTTTATTTGTGTTTCAGATTCACTCCTGCTCCAGTGGCACCTCAGCCTGCACCAGCGCCCTATACACCACCAAAACCTGCTGCTGCTCCACCAATGCCTGCTCCATTGCCAACATCTTCTCCATTGGCTCCTCAGCCTGCTGTCGTACCAAAACTTCCAACTTGCTCGATTCCACAGCCTACCCCAATGCCATTTGGTGCAAACCTGCCTCAAACTCCAAGTTCTTCTGGAGGACTAAGTTTCAGAAGCATTTCTCCCCAGCCATGGAAGGTAAGATTTCAGAAAATATAGTTATTTATTTTAAATAGTGATTTAGAAAAATTGCTCCGCATATAAACGATGGAATCGTTTTTCGTCAATCACGCAATTAAAGCAATGGTTTTAAGCTCTTTAAATTCTTCGACATGATATCTATGTACGGTATAACCCCGGGAATCCGAACCCCAGTAATCTGAAATTTCGGATAATCAGTATATTCAACTTGTTTGCCAATGAACCGTGCGAATCGCCTCTTGTTCTTTCCGTACTCCGTCACAGAGCACCCAAAGTCAAGATTCTATTGCATTTGATATATAAAGAGTAATTTGCCATATTTCCCGGTTAATCCGAATTTTCCGGAATCTGAACAGAAGTCAGCCCCTATGAGTTCGGATTCAGGAGGTTTTACTGCATATTTATCAAAATAATAGTTACGAAGCCGCAAGGCATAACTTGAATGACGAAATATACATTTTTGAAAACTGAAACTGAATTTTAAATTAATTTTTATTAATTGAAAGGAAAACATTTATACCAAAGCAGATGTTTTTCAGTTTATCCCCGTAATATTCCGTAGGATGCATGATGTATGAATAAATTCATGACATTATTTTGGATATTATTTTTCATTTCTGCAAATTTCTTTTCCATATTGACATTTGGCTGTACCACTAATATTAAGAAGACTAAACATATATAAGAATTGAAATTGCAGGTATTTTGTACTGAGATGTCTAAGTAACGTTTTTAGAATAATAATTAAACATCACTTTTGAGATAACATTTTAGAAAATTAGGATTATTTTTAGAATTTGATATGTTTTAACTTTTTCCGAAGGTATTAGTGACTCAGTACAGTTAGATGTGGATAGCTCTTGTATCAAAGAAGCCAAAACAGAACCCTCATAATATTATCAAAAATGAGGCGATGACTATATGGGGAATCAAGAAATCTGTGATAAAACGTTGCTAAAATTCTTCTTTTAGATTTTCATTATCATTCACCTATGAGTTTAGATGGTCGATATTGCTACATGAGATAATATTATATGAGAAAAAAGGGCTATAATAACACTTCGGCGCTTTATGAGAATGATTCTATAACGGAAAATTCGACAATGAAACAATTAAATGAATCGAAGATGTTTTACTGAAGAGCAGAAGGATTTAAACGTTTTATAAAAAACAACACTTATTTAGATTATTACTTAGAGCGTTATTTTCCAGTGCTTACTTTGACGAAATAAATCTTTGTAGTTTATTACTAATTTTTAAAGATATTACACAACACCATTCTAGGTGTAATAAGTTATTATTTCCGATTCATATAGCGACTTTCCGGAGAGTACCATAGTGTGAAATCACCAACCAGCCCTACTCCAGGATCCACGCCTTCAGCTCCACCTGCTTACACCTCTGGACCTTTGCCATTCGAGATGAAGCCTTACATGCCACCAGAACAAGTAAATTAAATTATTCTTTATTCAAATTACTTTTCCATATTATACATGATTATTATACAAGATTTGTCCAAATAAAGGATATTTAACCTTATCGCGCCATGCAAGAATCCGTGGCATTCGCTTGAATTGTCGAGCTAGCCACGGATTCGACACAAACTCCAAATCAAGTGCCAAAACATCCAAGCTCCCAGGGCCTAAAGTGTATTAAAATGTCCACATTTTAGACACTAAGAGCATTTGTAATTGTGGGAAGATTCGGTAGTAGTAGAGTGGCAGATTAGATTCTTGTTAGATTATCGTATAGGTAATGTATAGGTGTGCTGGCAGTGAAAAGATGCTTTCATATTTTCTTTAGAAAATTCGAGAAAATATGTTAAAAATGTACAAAGGCTTACAACAGACATTTTCTTATATGGCCCATTTTGGTCCTGCTTCCAAGCCTTTTGCTTTTAGAAATTGTGTTACTGCTGTTAGAATCTGTTTAGAAGAATAAATGTCACCAAGTTTTAATATAATTAAGCATGAATCTGGAAGATATTATCTGAAGTCTTTTTCTGCTTTCACCTTTTTATATGATGAAAAATACCAAAATCTGATTTTTATATTACTGAAATAAAAATAAGGATTTTGATTCATTTATTAAATTAGAGTGATTTTTAGTTTAAGATAAATATGATACCAGTTATGCAATCAAATATTTTTCAAACAATATTTTGTAATAACTTGGTGTTTATTTTCAAATAAAATCCAATGTCATTATGATGAGTAGATAAGCTTCCGCATGAATATTCTATTCTGTCATAAATAATCTTAAATTTCTTACTTCTAACAGGCAGTATATTAACATTGCATAATATTTTTATGCAAATGAACAGCGCATTTATAAATATATTATATAAATGAGAAAATTATATTATTTGAATATTATATATAATATTTTATAAATATAATATATTTTATAAATATATTATTAAATATAATATTTATATAATATAAAATATTATATAAATATATATATTAAATAATATATATATAGTTTTATATATATTATACAATATCATTTTACTTGAGGTTGATTGATTTATTACTTTTTTATGATCATAACTGAAGTAATTTATGGAATATATAATTTTTTGATCTGAATACTACTTATATTATTTCAGCAAAAATCATCAATCTTTTCTTCTGTTTCGGAATCTTCCTCATCCGAAATCTCTCAGACCTCTCAGACGACTCAGGTGATCCAACGAACGACCCAAGTTTCTCAACAAGTGTCTTCTTCTTCGCAATCTCATTACTCAGTTGATTACAAGCAGGTGGTTGGAGGACAGCAAAGTAAGAGCTGCTCATCAAAATTCAATAATTCAAAGAATACTGTTTCATAATAATGATAAATTTATGAGAATTCTTATAATATTGAGAAAGCGATCCTTTTTCTTATTGATAGAAGAATAGAATTTTTTTGCGATATGTATTTCATTAAATAATACTTTAATGTCAAACATTTTAATAATGATAAACTCTAATTATTCTCTTACGGTTAGAGTATTCAATTTATTGTGGAAAAGTGTGTCACGAAATTCAGTTAAATACGAAATTATTGGCATGTTTTTTCAACTGAAAGGAAACTTATGTTATTTAATGAAGCAACGATCTTTTTATTACGCGCTTGTATGCCAATGCTTGTATTAATTATGCTGTTTCCTCCAAAGTTTTAAAGAACATAATTTCAGCTTGAACCAAAATAAAGGAAGATAAATACTTCAAAGTCATGTTACATAAAGATGTTATTGATGATCAGAGAAAAAAAATTGTCATTCGTTATTTAGTATTATTTAGAACGCTGTAGCCCTTAAATTATTGACAGGTATTTCACTTCTAAACACAGAACAGGAAGCCTGATCAGAAACATTTGCGGCGTTAGAGAGCTTGGAACTTTTTTGTTTCATTTATGATTTATATGCTTTTTTAAGAGTAAAGCTGCTCCTAAAAAAGAATGAAAGAATTACAAGAAGTTTTTTATACTTTTGATGTTTTTATCAAATGATCTCTAATGAAAAAACTTTACATTTCCCACCTTAACTGTCAATTTTAGTACATACTAAAAATGTTCACTATGCAAAGAAATAGTGTTTTAATCTAGTTAAGCACTAATTAATTAATGCAAATTGCGCTGAGACATTATAGTTTTGCTTTTAGTGCTTTATACATGCAGAAGAATAATGTGCATTCTTCTTTTTTCTGACCCTACTTACACTTTTCCTTTTGTACTTCAAATCCGTTCTTAACCCTCTGTAACACGAACCTTAGAGACCAAATTCGTATGGCCGCCTCCCAAATCCCAGTTTGAAATCGAAGGTGGAGCCCCAACTGATTCTTCATCCACCCCAGCTCAGAACTACTCCCCTCTAGTCACCCAATCCACCCCCGCAGCCCAGCTGCCCAAGAGTGACAGCACTCCAGCCTTCCGCTCTGTCCAGCCTCCTGTGTCCCAACAACAACCTGCTGCACCACCCAGCAGCATGTTCTCGGTGCCACCCCTGCCAACTACTTTCTCAGCGCAACCGGCCAAAGTGGAAGAAACTCCTGCACCAGGTAGGGAAAAACGATTTTTCTCATACCTTAAATTATGTATTCTCTTCAGGCAACCTTCAACGTGTTATTCACATTCTATACAGTGTTGGTAACAATTTTTTACTTGACTTTATCCACGTATAGAATTCATATGAATGAGCATAGTAAGTGATATAGAATTCATATGAACGTTTATATAATTTTGCACCCAATCTTTCACTCCAACAACGCGACATACGTAGAAAAAGACGGTGAACAGACAAAAGCAAAAGATAATACTGGAAACTGCACTCAATCACCTATTTGTTTCGCTCAGTATAAATGTTGGCACAAACATGGACAATTACAAAATTCAAACTCTAATTCTGGATCAGTCCGAATGGTGAGTTTTGACTAGTGGATGGTTTATATCAATCACCAGGAAAGCCCATTTATGACCTATCTATATCTGTCACTTCGTCTTCACCATGGGTCATTAGAAGTATCTCTTCTTGTCCTTTTATTAACTCTCGATTAACGAAATTTTTATGATGGCTACTCCCAGAAATCCCATTTCAAAACTCTGTAATTAAAATATGTCCATTATATTTTGTTCAGACAATCATTGAGAAAATTATTCAAAAATTAGTTTTTAGTGTGGTGAAGTAATTGTTGGGCATTATTCGCAGCCGGAAGATCGTAGACTTGAACCTCAATCAATTCAATTAATTAAGATATTTTTAAATTTTGAATCCAAAACCCAATATTTGGAGATGATTTGGTTTTTCATACTTACTTTAGATTTCTTAAATCAATGCCAAAAACTAAGGAAACTGCATGCTGAAAATATTCGAAAATAAGGATTGACAAAGGATCATCCCATATAGATTATTAATTCAACCTAAATTTTAAATAATCTAGAATATCCAATATAGACAATTCAGTAAATTCAGTAGAGAAGATAAGTGTAGCTGAAAGTAACATGTTATGAAAGGTTTAAATATCAGATTATAAGAAGTCCAGAGTGCTCTAATTTGATTGAAAAACCTACAACAATGAAAAAAACTCATTTGAATGTGTGAAGTGCTTGTATGAAAATCTTGTATTTTTTTCGAGTTAGTGAATTAAAGTTTGTGTGCTTTGATTTGTTATTATTCGGCTGTATATGATTTGAAAATATGCAGTCTTAAATTATTTATTTTTACTCTTTCTACTTTGAAAAACTATAATTTCAAGCTCGATTACATTAATTTTATTTCATCTCCCAAATTATCATTTCTTTTTTTTTGGGGGGGGGAACTAATAGTATGTCTTTCTAAGACAAATAATATGCTCTTTTTGAGACAAGTCATATGTTCTTTTCGAGAGATATAATTATTAAGTTTCTGCATTTTACTTCATATATGCATCCTTTCTGGTTTCAGCAGCACCAGAACCTATACGGGAAGAAGCACCTGCTCCTGCACAAGCCCCTGCTCCAGCCCCAGCTCCAACAATGTCTTTCGGAGGATCTATGGCATCTAACTTCGCGCCAGTTTTGCCTCCCATCGTGGACCTGAAGCCCACCACAACTCCTGCCCAACCAGGAGTCCCAACCGGAGCCGGCTCCAAACCAGCTCCGAAGAAGGGCCGAGGTCAGCTCATGAAGGAACAGGTTCCAGGAAGGATTGCTGTTTGCGGAGATTGTGGTGAACCAATTAGGTAATGATCATTGATTTTTTCACGTATATTAAAGTCACAATTTATTGATTGTCTCCATAATTCTTGCGCAGAAGATTCTCAGTGTGATTCTGAGAGGAAATGCGTAATTACTTTTTAAAAGGCTATTAAAAAGTAACAGAGACGAAAAAAATCTCTAAACAATCGTAACTATTTAGCGCAATTATTCTGTAATCTTCTTATTGACATTTTTAAATAACAGTTTTTAATACTAATATGGAAATTAATGGATCAAATATGAATACCTTAACTATGGTGTTTAGAGTGTAGTGTGCTGGAGTCAAGAAATATCACTCGACTGGTGGGCCTCTTCAATTTATTGCCATAGAACAAGGCAGGAATACATCTCTTGCCGCTGACGTTGAGCGAGCATGAACTTCCAAACAATAGTGTAACAACACAATACCATGGCAAAAATACCTATACAGCAACAACGATAATAACAACTCACACACCAAATACTATAATATTTCATGAAACAATGTTTTTGAAGTCACATACACGTGTACAGTTAACAGAGGGGAGGAGCCAAGACCTATTCTGCCATCTGTTGGTTCTTTCTAGAATATGCTCTTTACGGTAAATATGCATATGGTTTATCGATCATGGAGACCTTGCGTTCTGATAACAATTAAAAATTCTCGAATGTCACAGAATTCCTTACTGACTACTTTGTAGATTTTTGAAATCAGACAGAGAATGAACCTAAAATATTTTCACTTCCCGAAGCCAGAAAGGTAAAAATTCTGCTTCAAACATGTCTCGTTTCATCGTAATTAAGTTTTTTTCTGTGTGTAATATTAATTGTTTTTGAATGTAGAAAGATATATAAGTGAACTAATTCCATTAAACAACTGAATCAAATAAATAAATCTTCTCATTTACAGTTAAGGGAAGAAATTGAATGAATAATGCATGTTCCTAAGGCTTTTGTATAATGCAAACCAATTAATTATTTTAAAAATGAAAGTGCCTTACCTTTATTTTCGACCCATTATTCGCCTGACGTGAAGGAAATTGCCTGCTCTTTAAGGAAATAAGGTTAGAACCTGGCCAATTAACCAACCAGTTAACGCCATTAAAGATTCTTGCTTGATGTAATATTAAATTCGTTGTTTTTACTTTTCCTGTATTTCGCGTATGCGTACAGTGCATTTGTTAATTTATCCAAATAGATATTAAGACCAGTGGCTTTTGAAATGAAATCCCTTTTCTTCCACAGAGGACCTTTCATCATTGCTCTAAACCGCACCTGGTGCCCGGATCATTTCCACTGCAACAATCTGCACTGCAAAACTCATCTCATTGACATTGGCTTCGTTGAAGAGCAAGGACAGCTGTACTGCGAGCAATGCTACGAACAATTTTTGGCACCTATTTGCAACAAGTGCAATGTCAGGATAAAAGGGGTCAGTTGCCCGATCAATTTCCTTCTTCATTCAAATAATCGGTTTCTTACAGGAAATATAATTGCTATTCAATTAGAATAGTTGAGGACAGTAAATTTTTTTAAAATTTGCTCGAAAAATTTGCATAAGCTGTTATAAGTTAACTATAATGCAGAAACTGCTATTTTTTAGTTTTCATAAATCTTTAAGTACTGTGTACTTGCTATTAGCATTAGTTTTTTAAATTTGAATTCAATTTAATTAATCTTTTTCCACTTTCAAACATTTTATTGAGCTAACCTCAAATTTCAACCGTTTTACATGTCATCTTACATTTTCCTTCGAGATTCTTTCAAATTTCCTTCGGTCTATTGCAATATTTGAAATTTCAAATATAAAACCGATTAGATAAAATTTTGTACGAGGCCCTATTGATAAATTTTTAAGATGTTAATGAAATAATTAACAAAAATTTAATGATATTACTTTGGAATTGAAATAAATGTACAACTTTTGCTTAGATTATGCCCTGTTCCAATATAAAAAATAAATTCTTGCTATCAACTTAATATTTCTGGATATAAATATCATTAAAACGGAAACGCATATTTATGTCAGGCAGCCAAAGTTTAATCAGCTCATAATTCAGTAACTACACTCATGTCCATAAATTAAGGATAATTAAGTTCAGGCAAAGAAAGAGACAGAAGCAAAGCAAATTTGACTTATTTGTAAAGTCTATTTATTAAACAAAAGGTAATGAGCAAAACAGATGCTATATGTTTGACATAATTAATAAAAATTGCGATTTTTACTCCCTGGAGCAAATTTCAAAAAAGAACCTATTTACAAAAAACAGTATAACATGGTTAGTATGATGGTTAATACAGAGTATGTCTCCCGGACGATGCAATACAGGCCTTACAACGCCTAGGCATGCTGAGTATCAAATTATCAATCTGATCTTGGGGAATATTACACCACTCATCAAGCAATGCCCTCCGAAGTTCCGGTAGACAGGTGGGAGGGGGTTGACGGGCTGCAATTCGTCGGCCAAGCATATCCTACACATGCTCTATTGGATTCAAGTCCGGTGAGTATGCTGGCCAATCCATACGGGTGATATCCTCCGATTGAAGGCATTCGTCTACAATGTTTGCACGGTGAGGACGGGCGTTGTCATCCATAAACAGAAATTCAGCACCCATGGCGCCCCGAAACAAACGTACATGTTGTTCCAGAATGACATCCCGATAGATGTGGCCTGTCATCGTTACACTCTGAACATGCAGGTCAGTTCTGGAACCAAGAATAATTCCTCCCCAAACGAGCCATCCTGCACCACCGTAACGGTGTCGTTCAATGGTGTTCTCTTGGTGGTAACGGGTACCTGCGCTCTCCATATGAAAGTCAGGCGAGATTCAGACTGCAAACTAAACCTGGACTCGTCGGAAAACATCACACAAGACTACTGTTGCGGTGTCCACAATGCATGCTCTCTACTCCAGGCTAATCGCAGGCGACAGTGAGTTGCGGTAAGTGGAACACATCTGACAGGCCTACAAGCATATAGACCAATGTGCCCTAAGCGTCTGTACACGGTCTGCCTTGAAACTGTCGTACCGGTAGCTGAAGAGGGCTGACGAGACAGGTCTGATGCTGTGCTCCGTCTGTTTCTTTTGGCAGTAACTGCCAAATACCGGTCCTCATTCGGCGTTGTAACTCGGGGGCGACCTGTACTGTAACATCTACTCACATTACCATCATCTTGGAATCGTTGCCAAAGCCTAGAGATGACACTCTGGGCGATTCCAAGTTCCTCGGATACTTCCAGCTGGGTACGTCCACATTCCAGTCGTCCGATAATTCTACCACGTAAAAAATCATCCAAATGCTTCCTTTGTGCCATAACTATGCGGTTATTGCACTGAAAGGCTTTTAAAGCGCTTGTGAACAATTTTACTTCTTTGCCACCATTCCTTATATACCCCTCTCTTACACTCTCGTCATTGTGACGTACTACCCGCGCCATCTGGTGGTTTCCTGTAATTTGCATATTCTTCTTCAAGATGTGTGTGATAATTCTACAGGTGAAATTTTTATTTTAGAGTTCAATTTCTGTGTGATTCTGAATTATCCTTAATTTATGGACATGAGTGTACTTTTTCGAGCTGACAAAGTTTAAAGTTTTATATGTATTCGAGCTAGTTTGATTGGGAAAATTTGAATCAAAATCGGGCGCTGTCTTTCGAAAAGATTAAGTCGATGTGAACTTCAAAATGTGCAAACCACGCATAAACAAAAGTTATGTATAAAGGTCGTTATTCTTAGTTAAAACGCTTATGTCCGATTCTTAGCTTCAGACTAACGCGAAGTGTTTCGCTACTTTTTTGACTACTGTGGATAGTAGTGGGAATCTATTAAATATTTCAAGAAATTACTTCAGATAAAATAGTGTATCGCCAAAGATAATTCAGAGATAAATAGACAGTATATTACTTTTTTCTTTTCATTTGCCTCGATACCAAACCGCCTAAAATGCTTCATATAATCAGAATTATATAATTATCAATCTGAAAATCTCAATTTATTTTTCTTTAAATGCCTTCGACTGCAACTAGTAATGCAACACCAAAAAGCTCAGAAACGTTTAATTTAATTAGATATTTTAATAAATTATTTAAGATAAGATATTGTATTTCCACAGATAGTTCAGAGGTACTAGATCCAACATTACTTTTTTCTTTTCATTGATTTACCATGCAGTGTACTTCATGTGTCTTGAAACAAACTGCCGAAAAGGCTTCACGGAATCAGAATCATCAATTTAACGACTTCATTTTATTTTTCTTTAACCAACTTTTATTGAAGCAAGCAATGCAACACCCTAAACCTCAGAAACGGTATATTTGAAATAGTTAAAAATAATGCTTCCTATTCTAACTTAAAATCACGAAATCAAGTTTTATAATATTCTAATACATCTAAAATTCATAAAATTCTTTTTTTAAAAAAGGACTGCCTGAATGCTTTGGATAAACAATGGCATCCGGAGTGCTTCATCTGTGCTTACTGCAAAAAGCCATTTGGAAACAACTCTTTCTACTTAGAAGATGGACTGCCCTACTGCGAGAAAGGTACGCTGTACTGCATTATTATCAATGACTTAATATTATATAAATGAATTTTGATGATATACTGTATTGTTAGGGAACTAGAAAAAATTCAGATAATGAATTTTTACTTATAAAAATTAGCATAAATATACAGAGAATATAATTTATTGTGAATGTATTCTACAATCTGAGTGATTCAGACTAATATTTATTTCAGGAATTTTATAAATCGCATTTCAATCTGTTGCAATAATACTACTTAAATTTTCTGTATTTAAATCCAATTTTCTAATCGCAGATTTTAAGCCTTGTTACAAGCTTCAAAATTACCTATAATTAAATATAAGCTCGAAACATAAAGCGCGAAAAAACTTTTCGCACTTTAAGTTTCGAAAAATTATCCAAAATCAATCCAAATTTATTAAAAACTGCGAGATTTTTTTAGCAACATTAAAAAAGTTACAAATATATTCCAAGTTCCAAAAACTTGAGAATTTAATCATTTTTTTATTTATATATTTAATACGCATATTTTAAAACAACAAAATTTCGTATTTAATAAGTTCAATCATATCATAGCTTGAAATATGATTTAGAAGTTTTTAATGAAAGGAGGTTTTAGTTCAGGGTTTCTTCGACTTTTTCCATTTCTAAACCATTTTGAAAGGAAAAATTTCGCGACCCCATTTCGATCTCATCCGAAAAAGCTTATCCTTTTACAAAATTGGAAAATAATTTAAAAATGAAACTTTAATCGACATATTAAAAATCAAATTCATAATAGTTTATTAACAAATTTCAATGGAATGTTTTAATTGAATACTAGCCACTCTCGGCGCCCTCTGGACGGCCAGCACCCACTTTGCCCTGTCATCTCGCTGCTTCGAGGCTCGCAGCCACTACTTTTCTCAGTTTAATATCAGTGGTACAGACTATAAATCCATAGTAGATTTCATATTCTTTGTAGACAAGAGATTCATTTAAAATTGTTAAATCTTTCAATAAACCCCATCTAGTTGTAATATTTTGTATAACTTTCTCACTTATTTTGGCATGAAAATCTTCAGATCCATAAATACAGAATGATATCGCCATAAATAAACAGTTTCCATCACTTACAACAGGTATTTTACAATATTTTTGACACGCCATTTCGATGGAACTGTTGGGATTATTGATGAAAACAAAAAGTCATCGCAAAATTAAAATGGTTATTCCAGGAACAACTTCATTCTCATTCTCTCATTTAAAAGCGCTGCATTCCGTAAAAGTTTTTTTTAGCAACAACTAATTTTCTTAATGCCAATCTAATAAAAAAATTAGAAAGGAAACACAATAGTTGGCTATTGATTTTAAATTAAATCTTAACTAGAACGAAAATAGTAATATTTCTAGATACATCTTAGCAAAACCGTCTGCTATGAAGACCAAATTTTAGAGATGTCTTAACAAAATCGTCTGCTATTAAAGTTAAATGAAATTGGAATGAAATGCAACAGAACTGCATGCAAATGAAAAATACTATTTTAAACTTCAGATAATAAAGCGGAACATTCTGATTCTTTTGTTACTTGAAAGACGTGACGTAATAAATTGGCGAAATGAGTCCAGTTTTTAAGGCTCAGGAACACGGTACTATTTTGCAAATAAATCTCCGTCATTTTCGTTAATATATTCCGTTTATTTTGCAATATCTCTCGAAAATTAAGGGTGCTGGACGGGAGACGACCCTTGATGACATATCAAGAGGTCATAAGCTTTCATATGAAATAAAAACTGCCGAAATCCGTCGGACGGTTGAGGCTGGCGAACTGTCTAAAGGTTTTACCAGATTATTTTAAATATATAGATTGTTTATTAACGATTTTTGCTTACAATTTTTGAAGAGTTTGAAAGAGGTTTGGGTTTTTGAGACCTCATTAGTGTTTTAAGGGACCTTATTTCGGAGCGCAGCGCAATCCAGAGTTTAAGAAGCCCTATTTCGTAGTGAAGAAAGAAGTATGAAATCAAGTGCTAACATGTACGTGAGTGAAATAGATCTTATGTCATGTGAATGACAACTTCCTTTCCTTCCCCTCTGAACAGATTGGAACGAGCTGTTCACGACCAAGTGCGTTGGCTGCGGATTCCCGATCGAAGCTGGCGACAGATGGGTAGAAGCTCTCAACAATAATTATCATTCGCAATGCTTCAAGTGCAGCGTAAGTAACACTTTTATTTAAAACTAGCCGCCTTCGGCAACCAATATAATTTCAATTGAATAGCACCAACACACAGACACACATTCTCCTTTATTATTAGTAGAGATAATTTTACAATATATTACCTCCCAGGACAAACAACAAAACCATGTTAATGAATCCTTGATTTTCTTCAAGGTTGAAGACATAGTCATTAATGTCCTATTGCACGTTGAATCACATGGAGGGGCCAAACGTCCTCCCGTTGGTGTGGTGCGGAAGTTTGGAGAGGGGGTACCAGCTCAGGTGTCGTCCTCGTCATCTGACCTCGGTTCAAAATTATGAGGTCCGTCCCAAAATGGCCCTCGAGTTGCTTCAAAACGGGGCGTTCCCTAATAGCACAAGATGCTCTACAATATTGTTACGATACCTTCACGATATTGTGCGGCATTCAAAATATCGAACAAAGTCGTTGAGATATCGTACAATATCGTGTGCTAATAGGGTTAATATAACTAAACTAACTAATAGTCATTAATAGTCATCTTTAAAAGACCCATCCATCCAATTAACTCTACCAATTACCAATAGCATTTATTACTAGATAATTTAATTTAACATATTAATTAATAAACCAGTTTGTTTATCTTTCAGTATCAATTGATGAATTATCCATACATAACCATGGTATTCTTAATTTTTACTTTATGGGCAGTACAAATGCCATATCAGTACAACTTTTTCTCTGTATTCGGGGTAGTAGGGATGCTGTATAATTAAATTAATTTAGATTTCACTTCCCAAGCGAAATTAATTGTCGAATGTTCTCTAATATTCCTATAAGGGTTTTTATCCCTTATTTTATTGCGTCATGCTGTCTGTGTTTCGCTGTATTTATTGCTTATGGAAAATAAGAATATGCAATACAGTGAAAGGCGGGAAGGGACAGCAGAACTTATTTTCCAATAACCTCCAAAGCATGTTTCTTTAACTAACCCGGAACCCCGTTTCAAAAGATTGTTTTGAGATTTTATCGGTTCAAAATCCCAAAAAGTAGTATTAAGTAGTACAAAGTAGGTATTGAAGTTGTTATATGAAAATGTTGCTTCATTTAGGCGAATGTTCTTACATATAATTCATGTTTTATTCAGTGAAACAACAAACTACGCCACCATAGAAAAACATCCTTTTGAAAAAATCCAAAGAAAAATTGTTTTATCTCAAATTTAAGAATTTTTCTTAAGGATTTATTTTTAAATAGCTGTTATTTTTGCGATACCTTTGTAACACAATTGCAGAATCAGTAATATTTCATTCATTGCTTAAAGAAGTATTTTGACAAGAGACTTAATAAAAAATGTTTACATGCTTAGGTAATTACAATTGTTAAAAAACATTGGGATAAGTATAATCAATTACTCTTTACCGAAATAAGAATCTCTCTTCACCAAATAATACAGCAGATTATGAAAAAGAATAAGATTAAAATAAAAAAATAACGCCAGTAATGAGTTGTATTTAGGATTTGCACTTAAAACAGTAGCATTTATATTATTAAAAAAGCAAGTAATTTGAATAATATTTTTAATACTTTTTTAGGTTTGCCAGAAGAATTTGGAAGGTCAGAGCTTCTACGCCAAAGGCGGAAAACCATTCTGCAAGCAACACGCGCGATAAAAAAAGCATTTAAAAACATTGACATTAGTGTACCTTTTCGTGAAAATGTATTTTGTGTCTTCAATTTTCGTTTTCCTGGATGGCTGAATTACGTGTGTCTTGTACGAGTCGAGATTGAAAGGTCACACGAGCCTTCAGTGTTTGCAATTCCTTAGATTTTAAACAACCGCAGTAAAACTCAATGTGAATATTAATTCTATCATTGGTCAAAGAAACAAACAAATTATGCTTCTTTTTTATTTAGTTCTAAGATATGTGCTTGTTAAGGGAAGAAATAGAATAACTTGAAAATACTGCGAAAGATACATTTGGACATTTTTAAAATCATATAAATTGTTGCGTGGATACTCAAATATGTTATCTTTATGGATATTTCTTTTAACTTTCTTGAACTATATGTTAAAACAACTTTAGCAGAATACTTTATCATGAATCAGCAATATGATTTATTCTTTTAAATGATTATTAATTCTACATTTTGCAGTTTTTAGGGATCATGAAAAATGCAATAATTTATCTAGTAGTATTACAATAAAAATTTGAAATACAGTTACTTGCTATAAAAATTTGCAATGTTGTTCCTTTTTTGAATAAATATTTAAAAATATGTATTTTTTTATTGTTGTAATTAATTTCAATGGTTAGGAAATATTGTGACAATATGTTTAGAATATGCAATATTCATGTTGATAGCTTGGAAATCAGAAATCACTTGGAAAATGAAATCTTATATATAAAATACAAGCTTATTTGTTGTATTTCAGAACTCAAAACATGTTTTAAAAAATAAAAATCATAAAATCTTCTCAAAAGAGAAACGACCATATATTTTCAGTTTTTCGTGTGATGTTGTTCACATTTAAAAGATTTATTGCTGGTAGATGCATTTAAAATAATTTTAAATGCACTATTCTATAAGAAAATCATGTAACAAGGAAATGATCGAAATTCTGCCACACATTTGTGAAATGATCAAATTTCAGAAATTTGAGCTTTTTATTTATTGTATAACACAAATAATAATAAATTGCATTTAATTCTGAATTCTTCGGGTGTTGCTTTAAATATTTCAATAAAATTTCCACTGCATAATTATTGAAATATCATCATACCAGTAAACGTGTGGGAAACTTAACCGAATTCAAACCCCCCCCTCAAAAATTGATTTAGAATTTCTTAGGTTGCTGAAATTAAATAAGCGAAGTTTATACACAAAATGGCAGAGATAGATCATTGATGTGAACATATTTACATTTTATAATAATACCTCTCAGCACATAATATTTGACGTCAGAATGCAATCACCTCAAATTTCTTTCTTTATCATTTTCGATAATTAATACAAAACTAATACTAGTTCTTATGGCCTGAGAAACGAAGTAAACCTTCTTAGAGAATATCAACGAAATTCGTCCTACAATTCTTGAATACATGCAGATATATATGTTCTTGAATTTCGTAGGTATAATTAAATGAGTTGTATGAAAAGTAGCCTCTTTTAGGAGTCTAGAGACGCATATGACAAGAGACACTCACTTTCCTTGTCATACAAGCTGTTGTTGATGGAATTCCACCACAAGGAAAATTTGTTAAATTTACTCTGTGGAGGAAACAACATTCATTCGAAGGAAGCTTCTCAGATGTGGGAAATGAATACCTTAAGGTATTTTAAGTGTATGAGATTAGAGATATCAGAAAGAAGGCTAAAGAATTCTCAAATCTTTTAGACCAATTAAACTTTGACCATATGCTTTTCTCAAAATAACGTAAGTTTCTCAAAGTAAGTTCCTGCACCACAGAAGAAATAAAGTATTAGAAATGCAATTTAAATAATGAAATTCAAAATTTGACTAATGACACAGTAGTGAGACGGGACCTTCAAAAGACACTATTTCATTTAGCAATCTTATTCACAGGCTGAGACATTTGTGAAACATAGTGTTCTCATAGTATGAACATTATAACATCCAGTTACTCTTTTAAGTAACAGATAATTAAGCGGTGTTGCAAATAAATTACGTTACAGTTACACGTTTGCAGCACACTGTAAAAGGGAAAGACAAAAGTTTATTATTTTAGACAATATTTAACAATTGCACCAAATGCACTGTGAAATATTTAATCAATTGCTGGATTTTTATTGAGTCATTTAAACCAAACAAATTTAATCTGTAAAAATATATTATTCACGGAAAATGGCCGTATTATAAATCAAATATATTTAATCTTCAGTTTGTTTTTAAGAACCACAAACTATAATTAATAGTGAAAAAGGAATTCAGTTTTGGTTCTGATTCTTGTCCTGATTCAACTTCGTAGCCTTATTGCAATGAAGATTATTGAGACTTAGACATTGTCATTAAGTCTGATTGTTCATATGCATCAAATAGTTTGATGATTCATGATCGCTAACTAGTTAGAGATGAATTGAAATGCGCAACTTCTCCACACGGAAACTTCGCACTGATTTACAGAGAAACAAAACAAACAAAGAAAGAATGAATAAATTAACCAAAATAAAATAGTTTCCTCATCACAAAACAATTTGAATAATTCAAACATGATATCAAAAGATAAACTCTAGCTACTCTCTTTCTACTAAGAAATAATTTTCATTTCCCGCAAAATCAGATAATCCGCCGATTACCGGAAAGAATATTTTTCGTTCCATGGAAACCGGAAGCAAGTGCCGCCAAGTATGTTGGGGAAACTGTGACCGTACGCGACCTGCATGGCTATCTCATTATCTTCAATTGAAGAACAAGCGAAGATCAGCAGTACACAGAGACAACTCTTCGGTCCTCCCCCCACTACCACAATTAAAGGTATAGCACGATCGCTAACCCGGTTCCAGTTGCACTCCGGCATTGTTGCGGATTCCTCTTTCTCACAGCGGCTTATGCCTCTTAACCTCGATAGTTCTTTTCTTATTTTTTTCGCGTGTAATTTTTGGCAACCGAAAATAAACGTCTGCTGAATTTAACTCGCGTGCTTCCTTTCCCCTTTGCGCAGATGGAAAGAGAAATGAGATTATTTGCACATTGTTTGTATTCGCTCTCGGAAACTCGTGAAAGAGCATTATTATTTTCATTTTTTAGTTTATGCAGTTTGTTTTAGCAAGAGAACGAGTCACGGCAGATGTTCAGATTGCTATTATCGTTAAAGCAGTGTTTGAAATGGAATTAGAAGCAACTTTGTACGCACATTGTCGATATACGCTTCTGTTCTCCGAAGTAATGATTGATTATCATTTTGGACGTTCACGCACGCTTGTAAAGAGAGGAAGGAACTACCTCATGCTACAGCACAAATTGTTTTGATCTTTGACAGTAACATCTATTTTTAAAAAAAATCTAAGCACGATAATTTTATCATAAAGGGATGTTCACTCTGCAAATTAATTCACATATGAGTTAATTTCAGCTAAATTAAAAAAAATAAGAAAGTAGAAAGTTGCCGCAATCAACACGATTTATCTAGCAGCTATTGAGGGGTATAGTGACTTGAAAGAAAAGAAATTCTTTTGCTTTTCCTCAATTCTTAGCATAGAGGAAAGTAAAAAGCTTTGGTGCTTTTGAGAAAATGATTGATATTTAATTAATTTCCAATAGCTGAAAGACAATGATAAATGAAATAAAAAAACATACAAGCTTTCCTTCCACCTCTCTTTGACTCCTTTGTATGATCTTTGGTGGATGATTTTGGTGTCGTTAGATTCGTTAAACACTCATCATCTCCGTAAAATAAAAAATAAAAAATGCGTTTGATGCTTTGAATGGACTGATTGACCAAGTCAAAATTTCTATTTTAAGCTACATTCAAAATTCATGAAGCTATATTCAAAATTTCTATTTTAAGCTATTATTTCTACACCATGAAAAGTGAAACTTCGTCTTCTCCCTTCGTGGTGTAGTCGCAAATTGAGCAATGCCTGAACGCTTTAATCGGGGTGACAGAAATCGCACTGTTTTTAGGGAGGTTTTCACAATTTTTAATGATTTGTTCTTCGTAAAAAAGACACTGCCGGAACAGCGTTCTGGCTCCACTACACCCCTGTCTTCACCCAACATAGCCACTCAGTAAATGAGCTTTGATAAGTGACGTTCATATCAAACCCAAGTCGCTTCTAAAGGGTCAAGCGTTGCTAAGCGACGTTTTCATGAAGTTGATATAAAATATTTTCAATGGATTTTTCAAACATTTTATGTTCTCACAGCAAACATCGGGTCAATCTAGTATTTACCCATTTGCTTGTCCATCAAACTTTTCTTGTTATGCAATCCGTGAAAGAAAATTAAACGAAAGCATTGTTTTACATATCATATAAGTGGTATAAATGCATATTTTATTATTCAGGTGGTTTGTGATCGTTAAACTTTGAGGAACACTAGACTTCAAGGAAAAGAAATAATGTTATAATACACTGAGGGCAAAGAAGCTTTTCCGAAATTATAGTTTGAATACGGCTACATTAATCATCGGTTTTAAGCTCATTTCTATCCCACCAAACTGTGTCGCACAGACTGCATTATTTCGATCCCTCAGCCAGAGGTACGATCCGTCATCGGTAGGGGTAACTCGACCCACACCATTATTATATCCCACCAGCTAAGCGAGACTGCTTACTTATACGGCAGCTTCTGATCCCCATATTTCAGGTGCCCCCTTAAGTGGAATTACATCAGTGATGTAGTCGCAAAGCAAGCAGTGCGGAGGCGCTCTAACCTCGGTGTCAAAAATCGGATTGTTATAAGGATATTTTCACAGTTTTTTGTTATTTATTTCTCGTGAAGAAAAAGCAGTGGCGGAACGGCGTTCCGGCTCCACTGCACCCCTAGATTACTTCTAGTATGATGTGCCAGTTTTATTTTGTAACTAACAGCTCAATTTGCAGGAGGGAAAAGAACATGCTATCACAGCTTATTGTTAGAAAACATGCAATTAAATGTTAAATAAATTTAAGAAAAGAAATTTTTAGAACACGCTTTTAATAGTGCACCAAAAAGAATATGTTTAATTTAGTTATTTTTCTTTTTTTAGTTTTTAATTTATTAATCATTATTATAAATATTATGGTATCTTGAAATCACTTTTTTAAAAATTCCTCGTATGTCACTTTCATGGAACCAAAATTTAATTAAATTAATGGATTAACTAGTAATTAAGTCCTAAAAACATTAAAATCGCGTGCCGTCATCGACAGCACTCAAATGTACAAAATTTTAAAACTCTAGCACATAAGGAAGTGAGTGAAAAATCAGTTAAAAAATTCCATCTTTGCAAATATGAAACAAGTCAAGTTAAATAAAAATGTTTAAAAATAATTATCGCATAAGTGGGGCATCATGTTAATATATTGCATTCCTAACTCAATAATCAAAAACGAGATCTCAATGATCCCGTCACTTCAAAATCTATTTAAAATGCCTGTTTCGAAATTACTGTTCTTGTTTAATTATGCATGTTTGTGCATCAATTAATAAAATTTAATGTTGGTCTTCTACAGAACAGACTCCCTTGAAACTATGCGTAGACAGGTATTTCTGAAGATAAAACAATATATTATCATTTTTTAGGTGATTTTATCAGTTTAGTTTAGTTATATAAACGTCCCGTTTTGAAGCAACGCAAGGGATATTTTGGGACGGACCTCGTAATTTTGATCTTGGACAGATAACGAGGACAGCACCTGAGTTGGCAAACCCCTTTCCAAACTGTAGTACCGCACCAGTGGGAGAACTTTTGGACCCATACATATGATTTAACGTGCAACAGGCCCAACACATAACGGATCTTTAGTAGAATAGGGTTTCATACCTGGAACCCTCCGGCTCCGAGGCCGACACCTTACCACTAGCCACTGCGACCTTTTTATCCCTAGAGGAATTCGTAATTGATGAAAATTAAAAGATAAATATTAAAAATTGCATTTCCTGAAAGTATTTGAAATCAGTTGAAAACGAATTAGAATCAACGAATTTGACTTACACCTAATACTGAGTTTCATCTTCTTGTATTTTGCACTGGGAACAAGAAATCAGTGAAAAGAATAAAAAGCAAAAAATAATAGAAATGTATTTTAAAATATTTTACTATAGAAAAAAAACCAATAGAAAGTATCAATTTTTTGTGGAAGAAATATTTATTTCGAAAGAAAAGGAATTTCTCCCTGCTTGAACAAAAAATAAAAAAATGATGCTCTTCACTTCAGATTTTTAAAAAAATTTTTCGAATCTTCACCAAATTATTTTTCAAGCAACAGAAAAAATAATTACTCCTCCCGAAAAACTGTTTTAAAAGGAACGAGAATCGATATTGAATGTGAGTTTCATTTATTTCATTCGATTCGTTGTCACATGCATAGAGAAAGGTTTTTAATTGCAAGAAGAATCAATGAATTATTGCAAGCAAGCTATTTATTTAATAATATTCCTCTTATTTATATATTTTATCGTGGTAGCTTATTTAGGATGCTTTAATAATTTCAACTGAAAGTTCCAAAAGTTCATTTTTTTATTGTTTAGCCTATCATGGTTTTGATGGGGGGATTTTTCCACCGGTTTGAGAACAAGCATTTTTTTGATGGTGGAAGTATAATTAATCCATGGCAAAATAAAATTGCTTACAATTAAGTTGTCTACAACTTCATATATCGGTGAATGCTTTATTACGTTTTATACTGCTGACACTGTAATTAGCTATTTAAGCATTTCAGGTTCTGTGTTTCGCAAGCATTTTCCATAATGATAACAAAGAGACAAAAGTTTTATATCTGTCATCTTCTTGTGGATATTTCATAATAGAAATTCGATTGGAAAACAAGTATTACAAAATTTTTCCCATCGAATTTTGAATCCATTTAGCTGCAGTAAGATGAAGAATGCTTAATGATCCTGTTTTTCTAAAGGTTATTCTCCGATCATCGAGTGATAAAGTAAGACTTTCTATTCTCTTTCTTTCTCAGCATTCTCTTTCATATAAAAGCAAAAGAAAAGGTGGATTTTGGAGCTATAGAGATATACAAGGCGTATACCTATATCTTTATATAGTAAAATTACCCCGGAGAAAACTAGAGTGGAGTGAGTAATGTCTACATTCAATAAAAGGGCCCTTTCATTCTCATCGCAAAGCTCAAAGTGGCGAATCTTCTCAGCCTCAAAAACAAAAATAGCAATCTGAAAAACTAAAGAAAATACCGAAACAACGTCTGCAAAAATGTAGAATGCCAGTTATTTTGGACATATATCGATAACTTAAACAGAAGCTCTGAAATGCACATCCCATAGTATCTCACCATCGTCATGACTGGATCACGAAACGAATGAAGAAGTGTGATTTTTTAAGAGACAGATGCAATATAATGAATATAACTAACATTTAAGTAGTGGCGGCTCTTCAGCTCAAAAGTGAATAATGCTGCAAAAAATATTTGTCAAGAGAATGAATATAATTGAAACACAACTTTTTTTAAAAAAGAAACTTTACTTCTAAGTGGCCCAAAAATTTTAATTGCAGTTATCTGAATTGTAGTTTTGAAAATTATCGGCGTATATTTTTCTTATGTCACTTCTAACAAAAGAAAGCGATGGATGGTTGGGGGGGGGTGAACCGAAACCAAATATGTTTCCATCTGGAACAGCATGAAACTGAAATAATAATAATAATAAATAGCAAAAAAAAATAAATTAAAAGAGCGGAGACGAACCTTAGGTAGGAGGGAGGGGAAAAATATCAGCTGGCCAAGCGCCAACCTTAAGTTTCAAAATCTCAGTTCAGGTTTGGTCACTTTTCGCCATCCGATTTATCACTTAGCTTATGCGCAGTGAGCGAATTTTGAACTTTTTAGTGCTATTTGGTATGCAACTCCATCCTATGCCTCTCCTATGGTGGATTATTATATTTTTTTGCTTTCATTTTTTTCTTTTTTCCCCTTCATTTTTATTATTATTTTTTTCCATTTTCGTTACTTATCGAATTCTCAGTGGTTACTCAAATTAGATTAGAAACGAAAATACCAATTTTTAAAATAATTTTAGGGGGATGCTTCCACTCTGTAGTCCTAATGCAGAAGCTGAAACTGAATTTTAGATATTTTTTATAACAGCAGCATATTATGAAGAAGAAAAGAATAAATTCATGTCCTTGTATTATTTCATATCAGTAATTACAGTACTGTGGTTTCGAACTACCCAACGTTAACAACAGTTTCAGAGCTTCTATCGTTATATTATTGCATGTAAATTTTCGGTTTCTATAAAGCGCCATTTTAAATAGGTGACACTGTGCACTTTTGCAATTGCTATGTTTTGCTATCTATCGAAGTTTTTGATATAAAATCTTATAATTCTATGATTCGCCGCTAGGGACGTTGCGATGACTCCCTGATGACAGTGCTAGTTTACAACTGTAAGTAGGCATTGTTTCCGCAACTCTAGCTTCCTTCGAGTTTAATTTATTTGTGCTATAAAAATTCACTGTTCGGAGGGTGTACACAACTGCATCCATTGTACATGTTAAGAAGAAACTTTAGCTCCAGAAATGAAGTTTAATCATATTTCAAAAATAATTCTTTAAAGGGATGAAGATTATTAGAGACTATTAGAGCGATATCAAGGGAAACAACTTGATTTTTATAAAGAATTGTTAAAATAACAAACTTTTCAAAACTGTTTAAAACATTTTATAATTTTTATGAAAGCATCATATATAGAAAAATCTTTTGCCATAATTTTTAAAAAGCAGAAGAATACGACTGGAATTTTAAAATTTATTTAAAAATGCTTCAAAATTAAGATCAAAATACTAATTTTACAAAACAAGAATAATATTTACACAATAACATAACACTGTTTAGAACCTATTGTTCTGGTTAAAAAATCTCCTAAGTAAAATAAAATTTAACAAAGATTAATATTTTTTTTAAAAAATCGGTACGCAGAAATGGATTATACTAAAAGAGCGTATAAAAGAACAGGCTCTACTTTAAAGCTACATATAATTTGTGAATAAAATTAATCAATGCAATTGTCAGTAAAAATGTTGAATGTGAGTGATTTTATTTTCTAAAAAATGTTTACATCAAAAGATGCATCATTATTAAGTAAAAAAAAGATGCTATACTTTTGCTTTTTCGATTTAACGGGAAAGTATATCATACTCGTAATAATCATGTGATAATGTTTCCAATAGTAAATAAAATACTGAAATCTGCTGAGTGCATTTTATTATAAATCTTCATAAAAGATGAGAAGCTGGCTAATAATATATCATCGCTTAACACGCAACACCACCTATCTCAATTTTTTGAAATTTCAAAGAGGAAGAAAATATTAAATTTTTCGCAAGCAATAACGAATACTTCTGAATTTTTTTCACATCTAGTAGGAACATGCGGTCTCATTTTCATATCAGATGTCAAAAGAATTCAGAAATATTCGTTATTGGTTGCGAAAAATTGAGTATTTTCTTCCTCTTTGAAATTTCAAAAAATTGAGATAGGCGATGTTGCTTGTTAAGCGACGATATAATAGTAGTAAAAGTAGAAGAAATTGCGTGAGCCGACCGAATTCCTAATTTATTTTCTAAAACTGTTCCCAATCTCTCGTATATGTATAACCTAATTGTTGCTAATTGCTAATAAGACAATAAAATAATATGGAAAACAATTTTAATTTTCTAAATGGCACTATTTAATTTCCATCGAAATTATATATTTGCCGCGATCTAGTACTTCAGAAAAACTAATAAAGGGCAGGCACTTGAACAATAACTTAATAAAACCTTTAGCTAATGGTGTAAAGTGAAAGCTAAAGGGAGCACACCGATTGAAACTATGAGCAATATTTGTTTTTCCAGAAATACTAGACAAATTTTGCTAAAAATGAAAGCAGGAGAGATAAAAACCAGTGCTTATTTCCAGTAAATTATTTACTATGTGAAATTAAAATATTTTAAAGCCTATTTATTGTTCATATAGAAAACAAAATTATTATTTTAGAGCCAATATCTTTTACTTTACTAACTTTCATTTTAAGTTTAAGATCTATTATTTTAATTAATTTGAATTCGTCCAAATATACATAACTTTTCTATCACGACATTAATAAAATGGTAAGCTATGAGCCTTTACTTAATATTTAAAAACAACAATTGACATGCCTTTTACTAATATTAAAAAAAAACGAGATCCTCAGCCTCTTACAGTAACTTGGCTTAAAATGAATTAGATCATCAATTCAAGTTTGTAATTTCATGTAATAGGTGTGCTTTCAGCACATGAACTTCCTTTTAATAGGTCAACACAATCTATTTTTACTTTGAAAGAGTAAATCCCTGCACCATGGTTCGACAGAAATTGTTTTTATCCACCTCGCCTTTTTCTACTCTTTTCTCGCGTTATAAATGCTCCGAATTCAGTGTTTCAAAGCTGTGTCATACCCAAAACTAGTTTCAAAGACAGAAAACAAATAGAACAGCATTATCTGCCTGTTTCTTAAATTAGCGACATGCGATACGTTTTCTAGGATTGATTTTTGTTATCTCTTGAGTCTCAAAAAATCCCCAGAAAATGACAGCTTTCTTTTGTATGCAAAGGTCTTAAGGTCTACGTGCTTTACAAGTTACAGTGAACTTACAAAACTGCAAACCAGTATTCTTGATACTTCACGGACGTTAACGCGTTAAGATACACTGGAAGGTTTTCTTATCGTTGAAATTGCATTGCATTGTTGTTTAGAATTTTATTTTTTATGTTAACCGCTGGTGTCTGGTTAAGCTTTTAAAAGTTATTTTACGATGCTTTCATCCTTTTCTCCATTTATTTTTCTATTTTGAATCTTAATTCAATTTGAGTATAGTTGTGGTTACTTTCATATGCAAAAAAGAATTGTGTTGCCCTCATTGCGCCGGTAAGAATAGCCTGTATTTGAATTTAGTTTGGGATTGATAAGATGTCACAGACTTTTGAACTTTTCTAAGCTAGGAACTTATTTTTATTTGTGAAAATGTCTATCATTTTCAAAAGTCTTTCTAAAAATTGACTAAATTTTTAAGACTTAGAAATCTCATCCTTCTAGGCAACACTTTAGTAATCTTTGGATTCTTTTTTCTTTATTTTGTTGTGTCAGAAAATAGAAAGTTTAGCTCAATACAAATAATAAGAAGAAAAAAATCCGATTTATTTAAGGTTACAGTCCCATTCAAATTACTTGCTGTGATTGGATTCTATTTTTATAATATCTGATCTAAAGTAAAATATTTAAGCTATCTACCGCTTCAAACTGAGGTTAAATTAACTGTTTTATCTTGAAGAGCGACTGAATTTTTCTGGCATTGTGGGAAAAATGAGTATAAGCCAGATTTCGTTGTTACACAGTATTCTAAGTAAGCTATTTTTATTGTTTGTATTCACTCAAGTTCATTCTTCTTAATGTTCGTGAGTTAATGATTATTTGTGAGCTTCTTAACGTGAGTTAACTTGGGTTTATTCAAGTTAAACCTTCTTAACAGCCAAACTGATAAGAAGGTTTTTTCCCCTCAAATGTTACGAAACTTTAATTATAAGTTCATGTTACATTTGATTCAGATTTAGATTAATGTTCTTGAAAGGTCTTTGAAAATAAATTTAAGGGAGTTTCTTACCTGTGATGATTCAGAATGAGTTTTGCAACTTCAACAAAAACCTAATGCCTTATACAATCTTTCACATCTTACATTCTTTCGAAATAGTGTAAAATAAAGTTGTTAACTTCAGCAGCCAAGCCATGTCATTAACTGCATTACAAAACAATGAACTGCATCTGAAAAACACGAATCACATGGTTGCAATTCCAACCTTCGGGGCCTTTCACAAGGACACTCATATCATTCCAGCTCATCCAAAAATCTGAATCTAGACTGAAAACGTGACTCCCTTGATTAGAACATTTTGATCTTTGAAGCCATCTGGGCATTAGGAAAGCCAGGCACGACGATTTAAAGTTTCTGAAATTCCTATGTCTTGAGAATTCGGTCACTTAGTCAACTATCAATGCATCCTCAGCACTGATGGTTGACACTGATTACTGAGACAAAGACTACCATTCTTATGGTCAGAATGAAATCTCTGGACAAACATTAGCAAAGTGAAACTGTCCATCGGCTAAATTACCTCGAGTTCGAAAGCGAAAGCTGCCCTCAGGTATCTTAATGATCGTTTTTCTACTCAAGACAATAGCCTGCGAAAGGACGCTGGAATTGCTCGACCTCAGAAGATAGACCTGAGAAAGTGATTCTTTTGACCTTTCTTGTTTTGAACTGCAACAAGCCTTCTTTCATTTCGTAACGTGTGCCAATATTTTAGCTTGCCCATTTGAGTTGATGAAGAATGTTTCTTTGTCGATGGAAGGAGATCCGAAGCGTTATTCGTTTCGGAGAGTGTGGAATGAAAAGAAAATACACAGACTACCACTCTTGTTCTTTTAGAAGTCGATGCACTTCTATCAATTTTAAACCATCTTTTTTGTTTACTTTAGTAAAAATTCCTTAATATATTTTATTTTTACTTATTTTATTTTCCCCTTATTATATTATATTTTTATAATTTTTTTAAAAAGATCGAACTTGCTCAAATATCAAAGACAATTCTAAACACTTTTAATTATCGAAAAATAAATTTAGATCAAAAGAATAAAAAAGAAATATCTGAAATCTTATATTTTATGCGTTCTATGTATAAATTCTGACAATGGAATGGCTCGATATTTGCCTTTCAAAAATTTGACTGATAAAGATTAAACTGAAATGTCGGTTTAATGCAAAAAATACTACTAAAAGTCGAATGTTTGGTGTTATTAACAAATATTATATTTATTCAACCCAGGGTTTATGCCAAAAACCTTTTAGTGAAAGAAAATTCCATTTGTATTGTTGTGCTGTTATAAATTTTCCAAGATGTAAGTTATTTGTTACATTAAACTATTTGAGTTGAAACTACATAAGAGAGTAATAGGGATGCATGGGCTTGAACTTTTGTCTTACAGTTGGATGAACACTGTTCCTTGCGAGTTTTCTTGTTATTCCAATACCAGGGCAAGCTCACGAATTCTCTCTTGCCAATGCAAATATTACTTGTTAATATTAGTAAAAAGAAAATTTTCCATTCGTTAAATTAACGTTTTGCATCAAATGATGCCTGTTACTTTACAATTCTTGCAATCTTGGGCTCAAATTTTGGGTTGGGAAAATGTGATTGCGACACTTTTTAATCAAAAGCATAGTTTTGGAAATCTTATTAGAGATTTGAACTGATATCAATATATTAATTATGCACAATATGAATGTCTTCTGCAAGTATCCTATTAAGAGATAAAGTGATCTGAATATTGTATATGAAGCAATATTTTACAAACTTCGAAACATCCCAAATCCTACATGTTGTGGTATCCCAGGCCGTCTGCAGCAATGAATATTTAAGTTTAGGTAATAGTTTCTTCGTTTGATGCATAGGAAGTTGTGCCATTTATGTGTATTACTGACAGTGAGTTATGTAAACGAAGTATGGACACTTTACAGTCACTGCAGTTTTACAAATGATTGTCTTAATTTAATGTGCCAAAAGCACTTTACAAGGAGTTGATGTTTCCAGTAAAATGAGGCACAAGGCAAAGCAGATTTCTTTTGGTTTATGAATCGTTTTCGTGAAACTCAACACTTTATAAATTTTAGGACATTTAAACGAAATTTTAAAAATTTGTTTTCTGCATATCAAGAACAATCTTATAGTTTACAACAACTAGCCGTTTAGAAAGGAAGGAGATAGTATAAATTTTTAACACTAAAGATGAATACTTCTCTCTTCTCGTTTAAAACAACATAAAAGCAACATTAACTGGAAGTTAGAAAAATGAAATTGTTTAAATTTGTTAATAACTTTATAGATTAATGGTGAGGTCGGTGTTGTTTTTAACCTAATTTCATTTTATTTTTGAGCGTGTTTTATCGAGACTGTAAAAAAAAACATGGTCTCTGATATAATAAGAGAGGAAGGATCATAAGGCAAAGAAGAAGAATAACTGGTCTGCTGGGATCCCAGACAAGAAATTAGGTTAGTTTTTAAATTTGAATTTTCGATTGAGAAAAATATCACTAAATGCAAATTTTTAGAACATTGGCAGATCCGAGCGCGGCGCTGAGAAATAGAAAAGGGAAGAAAAACGAAAATGTGAGAAAATATTTCTGACAATATTAGACCAAGATCTACTTCTGGCAACATCTAA
Organism: Araneus ventricosus; assembly: GCA_013235015.1. Classification (NCBI taxonomy): domain Eukaryota; kingdom Metazoa; phylum Arthropoda; class Arachnida; order Araneae; family Araneidae; genus Araneus; species Araneus ventricosus. The sequence continues at coordinate 240,992 of BGPR01000884.1, forward strand.
TCAAAATAAACTTGTTGATCTGGGGAAAAATGTGTGTTCAAGCGATTTCCAGAGAAGAAATAGATTTATTTTCTCATTAATTCTCTTTGTTTCCGTCATTAAGAAAATAAATTCAATCACAGATTTTAATTTACTTCACCGAAACAAAGAATAAGTGGAATAAAATGTAAATTCTGCTTCTTTTATTCTTCTCCAGAAAACGTACAATATATCTGTAGCAAGATAGTGGCTTTCATTGATTACATTTCCTTATTTATTTTGATTTCCTCTAACTGTCAATAGCATCCCACCTTCTGATAAACTCTTTCGTGGGAAACCGCATCATCTCACCTTCTTTCACCGATCCACGCTGCTTTCCTCTGAGATTAAACGAATATTTTATCTCCTACCAATTTTTGTCTTTCGTGATATTCAAACCTATCTGTTCTCATCTGCAAATTGGGATTCCTTCTTTTTCCTATCAAATCGAACATTTCCCCTTCCGCTTCTCGTCTTCAGAAACTCGCTTGACCGCAACACCCCTCCCCCCACTGTCCGAAAGAGAACAAAACCACTGAGAGAAGAATGCCATGTGGAAGAAGTGGAGGAAGACACCATTAAATTATTAACGTTTCACTTCTTTTCTCCGGAGAAGTGTCACAGAAAATCGTCTGTGGGTCAACTGCAAAGGTTGCATGGATCAAAAGTGTGAAAGCCGGTGAAAGTGGTGGTTGTGCTGTGGTTGGACGTGTTCGAATCAACCGCTCTTTTTCTCTCTCTGCTGTTCTGTTTGGATTGAGAAAGACACTTTTATGCAATGTTTTAACTGAAACGACAGGACGATATGCTGGTCCGGTGGACAGAGTTGTTTTGTAGCTGTTGAGGATTTTATCATTTTAAATAGCGGATATTTCTGATCATCATGGTAAGAAAATTATCTTCCTAATTGATTTGTTTCCTATAAAATTGTTTATTCTAATATAGCAATTTTTTTTTTCCAAAACGTTCTATGCTATTGCATTTTCAAAGACTCTTCTTTTGTACAGTATGATTTAGACAATTTTATTTCCGCATACAAAAATTAAATTGATAAATTTCGAGCAGAAATTTTTGTCAGATATAATGGTTTTATTTTGAAATTTTAAGAAAAGGAATATTTTTTAATTGTTAAGTGCCTTTATTTTAAAATAAGTGCATTTTTAAATGAATGAAAACTGAAAGAAGTAGGAAAGGGGCACTAAACTAATTATTTGATTTTATTTAGATTTAAGTAGAAATTTTTGTGTAATATGTTTTGAATGAATTAAGATAAAATTAACCAGGTTCTGTAGAAATTGAAGAATAGAATTGAAAATATTAATAATGTTGAGAGATTACATGCTTTAGCACATAATAGTTATATATTTCTGGGGCTATTATATTTTCGATATTGTTAAGTACTTGTGAGTGGAATAAGTACTTACGTTTTTCGAAGAATAAAATTAACCTATAAATCATGAAATACAACTGTATGGTATAATAAAACTTTTTACTAGCGTAGACTGCTTCATTTTTCATATTTATGAGCAAAAAATATTTAGTATTTTCATTGAAAATATAATTTTTCCAATATATTTTGATTTTTTTTATTGTTCACTGTAAGCGGTTGGTATTTTTTAAAAAAAATACTAGAATAAATATAATTTTTGATTTCAGAAAACTAGAATTGATTTAATTTTTTATTTTTAAAAATACTAGAAATTATCATTTAATGAAATAAATTTTTCTACTACAGTTCCTGATGTTAAATATTTTGAATCAAACAAATGATTCTGAAAATAAAGTTGTCAGGATTTTCATGATTTAGTTTTTTTTAAAATGCATCAAACTGGGCTGTGGAAAGCTTAATTTGAAATTATTGAATTCGAAAATAAATAATTAATTGCTGAATTCTTGAAGAATGTCTTAATATCCATATAATAGAAGTTATGCTTTATGCTATTAAAAAATGGAAAATAAAGTCTAAATTCCCTTTGTTTTATTTTAAAGTTGCACGTCTCGTTTATTTCTATTTTAATATGTATTATGAAAGAAATAAACAGCGAGGTGAACTACTTCACTTTCACTTTTGGTTTAGATCTCGCATTTTCATATTTTAGATCTAATTTATTTTTAAATATTATACCTCATTTATTATGCGTAAAACTGTTAAAAGAACTTATTATATAGACTTAGAAAACTCCGACATTTTTCATTTTACTTGCCAAACTTTATAGAATGTTTTGATAAAACTGACAGGATGTTGTATTTGTCTTGTGAACTTTTAGCTGCTTCGTCACTGCCTATATTTGTTATTCCAAAAGAGTGTATAGTAATTTTCAACTGTTCTGCAAATGTTTGCCTACAAGCAGTTTTTCTACTTTTAATGATTCAAGAATTCATAATTTTTCAAAATATAGTTGAGTTACGATGGATTAAATAAGAAAAATAATTTTCAATCACTAGAGATGAATGTTTCTCAAAAACTGAATGATCTTATGTGCCTTGATAACAATTATACCAGCCTAATAGAATTTTTTTCTGAAATTCATCATTTTACATCGTTTTCTTCATTAAAAAATCAATATATTTACAACTGAAAAATGCGTAGAACCTAATTTGGCAATTTTTAATTGTAACTGTACTGAAATATAAGGATGGTAGGCGTTTGAATAAAGTTTAAATTGCAAGTATTACTCGTAAAAGGGGTATTTTCAAAGTCGAATTTATATAAAAGATGAAAAGTTTTCAAATATATAAATAATTTGAACATTCACGGGCATATATGGTGTTTTTAAAATAAGCTATTTAATAGTAATGAATTATGTTTTAAACTGTATATGTTGTAAGTAATACATATTAAATATAATGATCAATGTTATTTAATCATTGCTAGAATTAGTTTTTAGTTTATAAAGAAAAAATTATCTCAAAGCATCAAACAAAAACGTAGTAAATCCTCAATTTAACGGAATAAATGGGGTGAAAGAGACTTTAAAATCAAAGCCTATTAAATCGCAAATTGTATTACGAAATGCGTATTTAAAATATTACTCTCAAAATTGTGCAGTATAATTGTATATACCATAATAGTAACAAAAAGCTCCTTATAAAAGCATCTAAGAAGGCAAAAATTGTTCAAGAACACTAGTGAAAGTTTTCCGTTAAATAAATAGCTTACTATATTTATATTAAACTTTAATATATAAAACGGAAACTTTGAAATATCAACAAATATTTAGCATAATAGGCGAATATTAAAGATATAAGATGTTTAAAGTGCTATTTTCCTTCAGTTTCTGAAATTTTAAGAAAGAAAATTTTAGAAAAATAGTGGACTTATCATTCACATAGCAATCTGTGCCCCATGACGGCATCTAAATCAGATTATAATTTAATATATACGCTTAATCTGTAAAAATGGACAATTTTTATTCCAAAATAATTCCCTGCATGGCTCTTAAAAATATTTTGAAGCTTTGTTGCAAGTGTGAGGCATTTCATAGTTAATTAATTAATATATAAAGCCTTTTAAAAAATACATTTGAGGCAGAAAAATTTCAGATATATAGTTGTTTTGTAAACAATTAAAATTTTGTTAAATTGGTGTAATTTATCAATTAATATTTTCTTGGATTAACTTCATTTTATTTATTTACAGTTTTAATTATTCAGTATTTTTAATACAGAGTTTAAGTATTAAAGCCATTTTATATACAATGATAACCTTATTTCTAATACCCTATTTCTGAGGCTTTTATATGTTGAGTTTATTGCATAAATTTACATTTTATGTAGGCTTAATTATTAATGGTTAATAAATTGAATGCATTTACTTATCATATGCTACCTTCAATCTTTAAAAAGAAATACACATGCTCTAAATACAAAAGTACCTATAATTATTGTTTTACCCCAAAACGCAATGAATTTAATTTATTCCACAAAATCAATTTAAAGCAATTTATACAAGTTTTTATAATGCGAGTCGTGAACAAAGATATTTTTTGTACAATAACATTTCGAATCTGCTACTTAAAGAAAGAAACAAAGGCTTGAAGTTCAAAGTTGAAAACTATTAGCAGCAAACTAATTACCTTACAGAATGAAACCATTCTGTGTTTCATTTATTTCGAAATAAATTTAGACGCTATATAAATAATTTCTTTTGATTATATGTCATGTTTTAATGGAGGGTGTTGTTATATTTCCTGCCTTTCTGTAACGTATTTGTTGTTTTTATCTCTTGACTAATGAGCACGTGCTTTAGTTTAAAATGAACATAGCGTTTTAAGGAAGAGCTGTAGCTTCCATTTATAACAAAGAGATTATTTCCGCAAACATACAATTAATAGATTTTTGAGGAACTTACTGCTGATAATTCCACTATTAGAGATCATTCCTTGTAGGATTGCGCGATTTATTTTCATTTAAACGTGCATATGGTCATGTAAAGGGTAATGAGTTCCTGGGAGGTATCTTTAAAACTGAATCTAAAGTAGCTTAATTACAATAGACGATTAGATTCTTCGTTTAAACATTATCCATCCGTCGTTGTGAGAGAGTAATAAAACCACCTTTTAAAGAATTTAATAAATAACCCCAATTTTCCTTTAATTCTTTTCAACATTTTTAGATTTTTATTCTTAGCTTTATGTCGCACTATCAGTGCATTTAGCTTAGCTTAGTTACATTAATGTCTTATCGCTTAGAAGCTACTAGAGGGTTATTTTAGGATGGATCTCGTAATTTTGAACCACGTTCAGATACCGAGGATGAATCAAAGCTGGCACCTCGCTCCCTAAACTTCCGATTCACACCAACACCAATACGTTTTACACTCCCCTGGTGCAGACAGCGGTCCTCTGTGGGATTCTGATTGGGAATCCTCACATTTCTAGGAGTAGGGGCATGCAGTGGTGATTAAATCCTTCGTAGAATCGGGTTTCAAACACACAATCCTCCGGTCACGGAACCCATATTCTGCCAAGTCTCTCGTTCTTTGGAAAACTTCAGATATCTTAATTTTAAACTTAATTTATTCTAATTCAAATATCTTCCATTTCGTCGTCAAAGATTTATACGGTGAAACCTCTCTATAGCTGCCACCAAGGAAAATTGGCAGCTCTAAAGGGGCACTCTAATTCGTTATTTCCAATAAAGAGAACTTCAAGAATTTTCTAAAGTAGAAAGAACATACTTCGAAAATTTCTAATGTCTTTTAAAAAACGTTACAAATGGATTTGCTTGGATGCTTTAGCTTTTTTTGAGGTAACTTTTTTTTCAATCTGGTTTTATAATTGGAAAAGCAAATCCCTAATCGATTCGTAGGAATGGGCAAAAATATCATTTATTTGTCTTAAATTCTGTTGAGCTGAAATTTTAATTTGAAAATGGTCGAAACCCATATCAGCAGCTTCTTTGTCAGAGTCCGAATCAGCTCTTGAAAGAAAAAAAAACCCTCTTGCATGCCACACACTTATAGTGGTCGATGTTTACTTTTATCTCCACATAGGGAAAGGAATGATTAATTCCGATCGGATTTCTGGTGTTGTTTTTAAGTTAAATATTTTTTTATTCTTACTTTCTTCCTTTTTCACTCAATAAATGGACCAATTTCAGAGAGACGAAAGGAATATGTTTCATTAAACGGGCAACAGACCTGCCCGATCAGAGGCTGTCCCTAGAGGTTATTTAAACATGTCTATGGGCCAAAAATTCTGTGTGTCAAACAATAGTGGCCATTAAGAGGGGTGCCCTCTCAGCAGGGGTGACCGCTTTGTGAAGTTTTACTGTAGCAGATTTCTAATTTAGGAGAATATGCATCAATCTACTAGAGGTTATAGCATGAAACAATATTCAAATTCTTTCTCTTTAAAAATTCGATGGTTTTTCATTTTTCCTGCGTACAACTTCTGACTATTTTTATTCTCTGTTTATAAGTATCGCTTACGGATTCCAAATGCATTGCAACAAAATTACTGCATGAAACTATTCCGTACAGGGATCACGTCGTCCACTAAGCTGATGATTACGGCGCAACTTCTGCGTCACCTAAGAGAGTTTAATGCTTCGGATCCCATCGCCTATAAACTTCTTTTAGATGAATGACGATGTTTGACTTAAAATACGATGTAGTTTGAGTTTAATAAATATAATGCTAGCAACCTTTCTGAATGATGATATTGCACAAATTAGTATAATTAAGCATAAATACATGATGTTTTCTTATAATTATATTGATACAGCTCAAAGAATTAAATTTTTCCCTTTCGGAAAGCGTAGAAACTTTGAAAATAATATAAAATAAGCACTGCTTTTATCTATTTTGATGATTATGAAACAAAAGTCAATTAAATCTATTTCCATTCAAAATACTTTTCAGCATTAAACCACCTTCTGCTTATTTCAAGTACTTTTGTTTGTGTAGCAAGTAAAATATTTGCAAAATCCGTTCTTCTCTTGTTTACTTAGATACATTTCACAATTTGAGACAGTTCTTAAAAAATCACTCATGCTTGTCACAGTTTTGAACAGGATGGACTCGCATAGCTCTGAAATTCCATGCATAACATTACAAGAATGGTTAAGCAGGCAGCTTTCATCCACATAATTAAAACGGTCAGATGTCGGACTCGCGCTTCTGCTTCGATAAGGTTGCCGAACACCTCGAGGCAAAAAGCCAGCATATTCCACTCAAATTCTTTATTTTTTTAGCAGCGAAATCGATTTTAATGAATCCAATTTTTCAAGAGCGTGAGCACGAATTGAATTCGTCTGATTGCTATTCTTAATTTTTTTTTCTTGGTGCAATACGGCGGAAAGATTCGATTTCCTTTTAGAAGAGTAGAATGCGTTTTCTAATCTTTTTAGATTCGCATTAGTCTAAATTTGCATGAAAATGATTTCGGTTAGACGTACTTCAAGAGATCCGTCCATGATAACACATGGTATATTATATAATACTATTTTCATATTTTTTATGCATAAAAAATATTTAGACATAGAAAGGCTTTAGCATTTTTGACATTAATGCAGTCTAATAATGTTTTTTTGAAATTTCGAATCCGTCGTTTGACTGAACACAAAGAATCGTGCTTTTTTTGGAAGTCATTATGATACAAATGGAATTTCATGAATGTTTGCAAACATTCACGAAATTTCTAAGTTCTAACAAAAATATTCCTTTGTAAGAGCTTACAAAAAATATTCTGGACCCATTGTCAGAAATGCCTTGACTCTAGTTCAAACTAATAAACGGCATTACAATTAGTGTACCGAATTAGCCAATAAAATCAAACTGATTTGGCAGAATATTATTTCGAGCTCCTTAACGTTAAAAATTTCAATAATTTCATCATGAATTTTTATTGTTCAACATTTCCATCGAGAAAATTGAAGTCGTGGAAATGAATATGATATACGACTGAATATCCTCTAGCGGCAGACTAGTCTCTTTCATCTTTGGAGATATCTCGTCTCCAAAAATGACCCGAGTTGAACGAACCATGGTAAGAGGCGCATTTTCAATGTAAATCTACCTTTACATGTGGTTGTGTTGCATATTAAATTTAATTGAAGACAAAGAATTCTCGCATTGCCATGATGTTCCAACTCTGATATCTTTCTAATGTCCGTGTCCACAATTTACAAATGAATGGTTATCCTCAATAATCCTTATGTATCACTAATATATACACTGACAAGCCAAAACATTATGACCATCCCCACATTTTTCAATGAACTCGTCTAGATGACGCGGAGGGCACGTGGTTAAGTGAGAATGGTATTTAACTGCTGCTGGAGAAAGTAAGTAATCATTCTTGCACTTACTTTTGCGAGAGACGGGAAAGGCTGCTGATCTAAGTGAATTTGATAGAGGGCAGATCGTAATGGCCCGAAGAATAGGATCAAGTATCACCGAAACTGCACGACTGGTAGGTTGTTCACGATCTGCCGTTGTTAGTATTCATGCAAAGTGTATAAATGACGGTGACACCAGCAGTAGACGCCATGGTGTTGGTCGTCCACGCGTCATCAAAGAAAAAGGACGTCGGAAACTGTCCCGCTTGGTAAAGCAAAATCGGCACCAGACAGTGGCCCAGGTGACAGCCCAATACAATGCAGGTGCAAGCACAGTCCCATATCCAACAGTTCATCGGACACTGTTGGATATGGGACTGTGCAGCAGACGTCCCACTCGTGTGCTTCTGTTGATCAAGCGTCATCGTCAACTATGCCTATAGTGGGCCCGGGAACATCGAGACTGGACCATGGATGAATGGACGATAGTTGCCTGGTCGGATGAATCCCGATTTCTCATTCATCACGTCGATGGTCGTGTCAGGGTACGCCGTCTGCCAGGCGAACAGTTGCTCCCCTCTAGTACAGAAGGTCATACACAGGCTGGTGGTGGCGGTATTATGCTTTGAGGGGACGTTCTCAAGGGCGGCTCTAGTTGTGGTAGAACAGACCATGAAAGCTGCGAACTATCAACATCATTGCGGATCAGTTGCACCCTTACATGGCGTTTGTCTTCCCAACTGGAAATGGAATCTTCCAGCAGGACAACGTCCCATGTCACAAGGCTCGGATTGTGTTGGAGTGGTTCGAAGAGCATACTGATGAATTCGACTTAATGTCCTGGCCACCTAACTCGCCGGATCTTAATCCGATGGAGCACATTTGCGATGCCATGGAGCGGCAGCTCAGAGCTCAAACACCACCATGTCCGAATATCTGGACTTAGACATTTAGACCGCTGCGTAGACATTTGGTACAACCTGTATCCAGTCATGTACCAAAAACTTGTGGCATCTATGCCCAGGCGAGTTGCAGCTGTTTTGAAGGCCAAACGAGGCGTAACGCGTTGTTGAGTAGGTGGTCATAATGTTTTGGCTCTTAAGTGTATATAGTTGTTAACATTAGTCTGCGGTAGCATGAAATCACGTCATCTAAAGTGTCTTGCACATTTTGGTGACCCTCCAGATGGAAACATCGATGTACGAGAAAGTGTATATCTATATATATATAAAGAAAATATAGTACGAGAACATCTCACGGGCCCTCAGCACTATCCTGACAATGGACTCGTCTCCGGGACCAGGGGCGAGGTGTCCCGTAATCAAGAAGAAGAAGTTGTTAACATTATATATTAAATTATACATAGTAAAGTTACATATTAATTTATAGTTACTCCAAATAATTCAGAAAAGCTTAACGAACTCTTCCATGACTCGCCAAGATCCAATAAAGGCCTTTTTAACCTTTAAAGGCCTGGCCTAGAAAGAAAACATTTAAAATCTCTTCGGATAGAGCAACGGAATCGTATTATATTTTTTTCGTTTAAATTTTACCTCTTAACTATTCGAAACTCATAAACAGTTTATTTTTCTTATCCATATTCTGAGTAACAAATATAATAATTTATATATCTTCATGTTTTTAACTAATGTATAAAAACTGCATGATTTTCATTAAAATAAAAAATTGTAATAAGATCACCTCCGCATTATTGAAGAAAATAATGTGTAACAAAATTCACGAAGTAATTACTGAAAAAGAAAAGAAGTATTTACTGCTTCATGATTTGACATGTAATTTATAAACACCAACAATATTAAGGAAGAAATTAAACTAAGAAAGAAATGAAGTCATGTTTTTCAAAGTTACCAAGACGAGGAAAACAAATTAGACAGGCTCATCTGATAACGATGAAACTGGATGTGCTTTCAGGGCACCTAAGTTCACGACTCTCTTTTGCTTGTGAGTTGGTTTGGTGATTAGATTTCTTCTTGGCTTAGATAAGTGGATAATTTTCTGACATGCTGACACTTCTAAGGGTTAGTTTCGGAGCGTTGTTACATTATTTGTTTTAATGTTACGCAATTATATCTGATTCTAGAAGAGGCACACAGTGGTCAGAACTCGACCGAACAACTCCACAACTGAAGCTAACAGGTCAAAAATTATTTCTGTTGGATTAATTAAGATTTAAAATAGCTTCCATATTAATGTTCGGTGTTAGAACATGGCTTATTCTCATTAACTTTTTTATATATGGGGTATATGGCATGTTAAGTGAGTCACAAGTATCAAGTCGTCAACGAAATCCCGGAAAAATTAACTATGGTCCCTTTGAAGTAAAATTTGAAACAATTCCGATAATCGATGTCTGTGGACCGAAAATATCAAATAGCGCCAAACTTTATTCAATTCGCACAGTTTAATGCCCCGATGACAAAACATCAAGCTCGGTTTGTCTAGATAATCAGATGGTAGAAATGAGAAGTAAGTGTATGTAGCTTATGTTTTGTTAAGTCTGAATAATTGACTCTTCATTTACTGACTTTTATGGTATCCAAGTTCCCTCACAAGGCGAACAAACTAAACTCGATTTGTAGAGTTTGAGTTTGCTGCTTTATAAAGATAGCAATTTAAAACGTAATATCAAAACAGAAAAATTTCGTTACTGTTTTTGTATCAATATGATTGATTGTGATATTTATGTTTGCTAATTCTCTGCCAATCATCTGGTTTATTGGATTTTTCTATATTTTACAAAATCCTGTGTAATACATTGTATAAAATAAATCCCACCTTAACATAACTCGATGAATTATTCGAAAATCTGAAGTTTAAAAATATATTAATCAGTGTTAAGTAAAAATTTCACATTCAAAATGGAGTTCTCAGATAATTTCGTATTAAAGATCTCCAATAGCTTTAAACAATTGAGAAATTTATAAAAAAAATAGATAAAAAGTGTGTAGAAATCTACATTCTCAAATAGTCCATAATAGCTCTATTATTAATAGTCTATAATAGAACATTATTTTGGCAATGATTTTTTGGTGGTAATTTTACATTACTTTTTAATAAAAAAGTCTTTTTGGATATATGTTAATTCTAATTCTGATGCAAAATATTACATCATATCTGATAAACATTTGCTTTTACGACATTTAGGTAGATTCCTTTTAGGAAGTCTGCTTATGACAAAGGTTCTCATGAAACGACTTCTAGTACAGCATCTCCTATCATGGTTCCTAGAACCCAAAACCCGTCTCATTCGATAGTTTATATATAAAATGCTTTCTTTGCCCATGTTGTCTTGTGAACACGATTACTAGAGTAATTTTGATTGGATTTTAACCATCGAGGGATTTATTATACGGAGGGTGAAACTTTCGTCCGACTTCGTAAAGCATCTTGCAGTTCAAAGGAGATGGAAATGATGGAGGGAGATGAAATTTCAAATCCAAATTAGGAAAATTATCACCTCATCATAATAAAAAAAAAATTGTGCTGAAAAATTTTCCCCTTAGAAAATAGGGGTAGAAAAGTGATTTTCAACGCCTAATTCCGACTGCTATTTAACCTATACATATGAAACCTCTTTGAAAATCTAGCATGAATTGCATTCTCCTCCACCGTCTTTCATCCTAGCCCTAATGAAATTAGAGGTGGAAATGGCGGAGGGAGGTGAAATACACTTTTCCTTACATCGCCAAACAAAAGGAATTCATCGTCGCCTTCCGGATTGCCAACAGGATTTTTTTGCTGTTTTTATCATTTTAACCCCTTAACTGGTTTGCCAGTACACCTTACGAGCATCGAATTATTGCAATTTTAAGCTTAGAAACTAATTGAAGGCATTTACAGACGTTATAATTCGATACAAAAATTGCTTGGAATCCATAAGCTTTTCAGCTATCCTTTAGGTACTGAATTGAATTAAAATGACAACGCATTCCCAAAAAAGAAGGTGACATCTGATTAGATAGTTGAGAAAACAAACCAGTTCAGGGGTTAAGGCGAAAACGGGACGAAACAAGACGAAAGTCTTTAGGTGTAGAACGTATTCGTCTTTCCCTTTCATTAAATCATTGGTTTAATGCTTTCATCAATGTTTACATTAATAATTTTCCAGTTCGAAAATATTTAAACTTTGAAACTTTTAACTAATTTCATTTCGTTATAAAACTTTTGGAATATTAAAACTGATAATTTTGGATTTTTTTTTTTTGCATAGTTTCGGGTCCCCTGCCCTTTCGTCAAAATAAGAAATATTGCGTTCAAATTCCTTCACGAAACCTATCAATAATAAATTGTCAAAATATTCATAAACAATTTATAAAGTTTCATCCTTATTTGGTTCAAAAAGGAAAATTATTTAAATAAAAATGACATTAACCCCTTAACAGTGTAGTTTTGTGTGCATTCCAATTAGATTATCCCCTTATGTTTTGAGAAATGTTTTGTCGTATTGATTCAACTAAGAGCCCCTAGCACTCTTGAGATGTTAATGCAATACTATTAAAATTACGTAAATTACGTATTAATGATTATAGAATTTTTTTATCGCATTGATACATTTTGAGATATCATAGATCTGCTCGACAAGGAATAACCCAAAATAAAACTTTCTATATCTTATTTTTCAATATATAATCATTATTATTTCAGTGGAGCTACCAAACATAGAATATCATATTAAATTTACACACTTTTTAACAACTTAGAGAAGCATTCATTCCATTCCACATCCCTGGCCCTAGAGACGAAAAACACTTAAAGAAGCAGAAGGTATCTTTTCAAAATAAAAGGTGCGTTACGTCGTCGATAGGGAACTGTCCCAAGTTTTTCTCTCCGAATATTCTACTGTCCTACCTCCAGGAGAAAAACTCTGTACAGGGTTGCCGCAAGTAGACGAGTCGAAGAAAGGAGGTAAACGGGTTAAAATCAATAACATTTGGCGAACTAAGCACACTTGGTAAGGCGAGAAATCGTTTTCGACAGTAGTACAAAGCGAAACGAGATTTCCGTCGGTTCTATCTGCGCCAAATGAAATAAAGCTCTTTCCTACACCCCAAAATGCAGTGGAATATCCCGTTTCCATAACACCCGCCACAGGCATGTCTGGTGTCTAGGGTTTTTCTTGTGGCGGGAATACAGTACTGAGATCGCTATACGCTGTCCACAGCTGATAGAATGTTTGAATAAGATCCTTTAGGAACACTGGATCGAAAGACTGTCTAACTTACCACATCTCTGAACATTATGTTGCTGATTTCAATTTAAGGGTTTATTCAAATGGTTGAATACAAGCAGAGGGTTCGCAGTTTGAATAATTTGAAGCTGCATGTACCTACAAAAACTGAGTTCACAACAACTCAATTACTATTGACTACTTGGCAAGAGATCGATTACTTTTTGGTTTAGACGACAGCTAATGATGCTCACAATGAACTTCTTTAAACAGCAACGGAGCTTGAGAAGTTGATCTCTTTATTGCAACTGAAATTTATAACTAATCGCGTATAGTTCTGTCAGTATAAGACTTTAGTTTTGGATACTTTTATATCGGACAACCTGCATAAGCAGATAGAGATTTCCTTACTACTACTTATAAGAATTTAAAATTTGGTGTGCTGATCTGCTTAGTAATAAAATATTTACCCAGAAAATAAGATGAATATTTCTTATTCATCTGTATCTAAACTATTTACATATTTTTTAAATTTATTAACAGGGTGAATTTTTAAGACTCATTCATAAGGGGGAATTAGATTTAATAAATAGAAAAAATATGCATGTGTAATAAAAGGAAGGATTTCAGATATTCTAAGAGCAAAACTTCATTCTTGAAACTCTCATTAAAATAAAATAAAAATATTTTATTCTTACGTCCTAAAATCTTAAGAATAAAATAAAAAAGACTTTTATTCGTACTGGAAATGTATAAATGATATAAATAGTTTTCAGACTAAATTTAACGAAAGCAAAATTTATATTCGATACTATTATACTTAAGGTTAAATAGTTATCATATATAAAAATGAACAAACCAAATTTACTATGACAGCATCACAGCACATAGCAAACCAAAGTTAACATCACATAAAATTCCTCTCGGTTATAAGTGATGAAGCTAAAAATTCCTGAAAATCATATTACCCTTTTTCTCAAATTACCAGAATTCAAAATAAACTAGCATAGAACAATATACAAGTCCTACATAAATCTAAAGCAAACATATTCATAATAAATGAGTAACTATATGGCAGAGGCGGACGTTAGAGGAGCATCATTGTGCTTTTTAAAATACGTGTACTTTACTACGCTCGTTTCTAATATTGATAGACAAATGATTGATATTCTTACTCTACAACGTCCTCAGCCACCAAAAATGCTTTAGATGCCAGTAGGAACGATTTTGTTTGTAGATAAAAGTTTAAGTGTTTGACATTATTGAATCATCTTTTTCGTTGTACGATTCGGCAGTATTCTTTATCGAAAGTATATGTTTTATTTCCACAAATCGTGAATTTTTATTCATTTATTTATTTATCTTTGAAGTAAACGCAAGTAGTAACGAATTTTCTGCTTGTAGATAAAAGTTTAAGTGTTAGAAATTATTGAATCATCTTTTTCGTCGTAAGATTAGGTAGGATTCTTTATCGAAAGTATAGATTTTATTTCCACAAAGCGTGAATTTTATTCATCCATTTATTTATTTATTCTTTCAATAAACGCAAGCAGGAACGAATTTTCTTGTAGATGAAAGTTTAAGAGTTTGAAATTATTGAATCATCTTTTTCGTCGAACGATTCGGCAGTATTCTTTATCGAAAGTATATGTTTTATTTCCACAAATCATGAATTTTTATTCATTTATTTATTTATCTTTGAAATAAACGCAAGTAGGAATGAATTTTCTGCTTGTAGATAAAAGTTTAAGTGTTTGAAATTATTGAATCATCTTTTTCGTTGTACGATTCGGCAGTATTCTTTATCGAAAGTATATGTTTTATTTCCAAAAATCGTGAATTTTTATTCATTTATTTATTTATCTTTGAAATAAACGCAAGCAGGAACGAATTTTCTGCTTGCAGATAAAAGTTTAAGTGTTTGAAATTATTGAATCATCTTTTTCGTCGTAAGATTCGGTAGGATTCTTTATCGAAAGTATAGGTTTTATTTCCACAAAGCGCGAATTTTATTCATCCATTTATTTATTTATTTTTTCAATAAACGCAAGTAGGAACGAATTTTCTTGTAGATGAAAGTTTAAGAGTTTGAAATTATTGAATCATCTTTTTCGTCGTAAGATGCGGTAGTATTTGTTCTTCATCCAAAACATGGGTTTAATTTCCACAAAGCATGAATTTTTATTCATTTATTTATTTTTGCAATAAACGTAAGTCCTTTCATCTATCCAATGCAAGACAGGAAAACTGATTAAAGATGCAAATATTTTACCCAATTATTAGAAAATTATATGAAACATTTTACAGCGTATTATTCCAGATAGAGTGTTGTAAATATACATATTTCGATACTTCTTTAGCGAAGAAAATTTGCTTTTTATATCTCACAACTTTCTAAAATACCTTGCAGTTATACTTTTATGCATTAATACCATTTGCATTTTCAATAATTACATTTTAATTAACCCTTAACAGATCAATTCGTGTATCGAATTATGTCATTTTTACACTTATAATCTAAAATTAAGCTATTTGTAGACACCATCTTCGATCCAAAAATGACCGGTTAAAATAAAAACATGCATTTTTTTTATTTTTCGATGTTTGTTTGTTTTTAAAATTATCGCAACTTTGTAATTCACTTAAAATATTAGATTCTTGAATAATTTTATGGAGCCAAATTCCAAGGAAATAAATTTTTCTGAAAACTTTTATAAAGATGAAAAGCTAGTTAGATCTGGCATATAGTATAAGTTATAAATAAATAAATAAGAATAAAAAAAAGGTAATACAAGTCGTCGAAATTGCTATGCTTAGTTTTATAACCAGAAAAATAATTTAAATTTGCCAAATTCTTAAACAAATAAATATGTTTTGTAGCAAATCCTGAATTCACCCAACATGAAATAAATAAATACGTCTTCAATATATTTTAATAATCTGAAATTTTAAAGTGCTATTTATACAAATTGTGTCAGATAAAATTCGCATTGCTTTTATTTCTTAGTACCGTAGATAGAACAGAAAATTTTAATCATTAATCTTGGAAAAACATGTTAATTTTTCAATATTAGTATTTCTCTGACTGTTTAAATCGAAATTATGGAAAATATTGTTTACTTTCTTAATCTAAAAAAAAAGAAAGGAAAATAATATGAATTATTTTCAGAGGTACTTATTAATGATTCTTCGTTGAATATTTTTGCTTATTTATTATTTTGTGATTAACCTGAAATATGATAAAGCAATTTTTGCAATTGTAGACGGCTGTTCTTTAAAAAAAATAATGATGAAATAGTTTGAAAGACAAATACTCAGAGCCTAATAATAATTAAGAATGAAGATAAACAGATGGAATCAACTACAGCCAAATACTAAAAATATCACAAATTGAATTCCAACAACAACAAAGAAAAGTTTTTTGAAAGTTTATTAGAGAGTTTCACAAGCGTATTTTTAAATTCTATGTATGTAAGCACATCTTTTAGCTTTAAACGGATTTACCTAATCGGCTTCATCAATTCGTATTTATCTGCTTCAGAAAATGTCCCATGGCTGTGATTGGAATAAAATTTTAACCTAAAAAAAATGATTCATTATTTTGTTGTGTCCGTGGTGGCGAAGTTGTAAAGAAACTGTGATAAAAGTTGGTTTTCGTAAAAATGGCCATTTTCTGGCCATATCAAAAAATGATATGCAATAACATTTATGAAATTATTACTTATTTACAATGCTGTAATTGGAATTCAATGCTTTATTCTGTATTTTATGTCACGAAAAGATATACATAGGGAAAAAAGATTTTAAAAATAAAAATTATCAAAATTTCGAGTGTTTTAGTAGTGTTTACTCCATTGTTATTGTGTTTAATATTTGTTCTACATAAGAGGTATTCTTAACCTTGAGAATTTTGGCACTTAAATTTCTAAACGTTATTATTGATCACTTTCTTAGTATGAATATATGAATTCTTTTTTTTATCCATTTATGACTGATAAGAAAAATATTATAAACTAAAATTTAACTATTAACTTAAACTGATGAATCAGGCATTTTGAAAAAATTATAATTTTGCCAATATAAAGTGTAATTTAAGGGTGAAGAACATTACTTTTGCCTTTATCCGAAAAAAAAATCCGGAATTTGCTGCGGTCAAATTAATTGTGTTTAAGATTTCAGTTAAGTAACGTAGTTTTATTCATGGTAAGCAGACACAAATTTAGTAAATGACTTGGCCCCCTCTCAACCCTTTGCGTCTTCCCCTATCCAAGATGGCATAAGGTGCGCGTAAACTGCTGTTGTTGGGGGAGATATTTACTTCCTAAGTGTACTTCACTTTGTAAATATTATTTACGTGTATAGATAAATTTGAACTTCAGAAAATCGAGATGTATAGCTGGGTTTCTTGAGAATAAAGCTCTAATTTTGTAGTTTTCAACTTTTTTGCAGCCGGGCTTTTGACTGTTTTCTCACTTTTAGCCTTTAGTTGCTTTCATATGAATTCTTTTTTCGGTTACAATACTGGTTTCCTTTTTTAATCTGCCATGTCTTTAATATATCATCAATGTATTTAAAACAATATGTAATCTTTTTGCTATTAGTTGGTAATATTATTGTACAACATTGGAGTTATTCATATCTAATTCACCTCGATCTGGAGCATTCTCCGTGCGATGTATCTGAGTGACGGTCGCTGCAATAGCTCGAGTGCTGAAACCGGAGTCCTAACTGTCATCACCGACTACGGCCCGACCCCTCCTTCAGGAGGCACGCCTCCTGAAGGAGGCACGCACTATCGCCGGCAGAGGGCAAGCCCAAGCCATTATTGTATACCCACCTGAGAAGCGAGAACCCGCTTACTTATCAAGGAGCTTCTCATCCACGTACTCGTGGTGCCGCCCATGTGGGAGATTTGTATAAAGGCAAACCAGAAAATGTGGCTTAGAATCAATGAAATATAAGTAAAATATGTCTGGTTATATTATATCTTGTTGAGAAACTTTGACGCAAATGTTTTAATATTTTTTACAAGCGATTGAATACATCTGAATACATAGGATTGGAGTTAATTCATATTCACGTGTTACATGTCAAATACGGAGTGCCAATTAAATTTTGCAATTTTTGCGCGCCTTGGAGAATGGGAAAGAGTACAACATCACAGCACTGGGTAAGACAAAGCGCAGTTATAGTTATCATGTGACTGTGACGTCACTTGAATCAACTCCATTTTTTAAACCTACAATTGAATGCCTTTAAAACTAAATGTTATTTTTAAATATTGTATGATATTGAGATACTAGTCCCCTGTCATTAACAATAAAGCTTATTTTACTTTGTTGGTCACAAATTTTAAAAAATCAAAGCTTTCCAATTTTTTTTAGTTTGTTTAACTCTATTCCATTCATGCACACAAGAAATTTTTTCTCTCTGTTTAGGTTTCTGTTATACTGCCTTAGCTTTCGTATAACAATCAGATGTGTCTGGCCAGAGCGATTATTCAAATTCAGTCAAGACAAAAATCAAAGATTCGAAACCGTTTAACATTTTCGTCTTTACGACCAACCCCATTCCTTCCCCAAACAATGGGTAAAAAAACAGGAAGTCACTCCAGAATTGTAAAATCGCTTCTGTGAATGTTATAACTCAACCTTTCGATTCTTTTACTTCAAACTTGATTTCTGGGGCAGTGCCGTTGTTTCGGGGCACATAAATTTCCTTCGGTCAAACGAATTTTGAACATGCTAGTAAAAAAAGACAGCGGAAGACCTGCCTTCGTCCTTTTTAGTCAGAAAACTAGAAAAATACGAGTAGCACTAAATTTCATAACCAGCCGTAATAGTAACTTCGTGAGAAAGGGGTTTATTGTTTTCAAAAGATGCCTCACTTACAGAACACGTGCCATTTAACTTGAAGATAATCTACATATTGTGCCACTGTTGTTTCACAACATCCTTCTTCCTATTATCACCAGCAATTACTCAAAAGAAGATGGCACCGCTCATTGTTCAACTGATGCAACACTTATTGAAAGGCTTTCAAGTGGTTGCCGAGTTCAAAAATGGGTTTGGGGATTCTTTGTTCTTATACTAATGGTGGAAGTGTGACCTTCACTTTAAAAATGCCTTTGTTTGGTCTATCCGTCATGTTTCTCCAATTTTGACCCCTTCGAACTCTTATGTTAAATTACTTATCAGAAATTTTCAACATTTTTTATAATTATATGAGGATAAATGTTTTCTTTTTTCTTTTGACAATTTCAGAGAAATTCTTCTAGAAAACCATTGCCTTTCAGTTAGAAAATTAACTCAGATTTTGGTATGGAAATATTTATTGATTCAGATGTTGCCATTTTATCTCAAGTTGAAAACTAAATTTATTGTATTTTAATAATTGTATTTTCAAACTTTCTTTAAATTCAGTTTGTGGTGACAACTCAGCAACTCAGGCCGTCTATTACACCTTTCGCCACCATATTTTTAGGTAGGCTGTAGAAATTTACAAAGTTTTGAGCGGTTGACAACCGTGTTTTGATAATTTCAATAATTTTTCAAATGGAAATCCGTATAAAGTTACCTGAACTGCCAATTTTCATAATTTTTTACAAACTTCTTATGGGATCAATTCATCCTCATATGATACACGCAAAGTGCAAGAGTTAATTCAAATTTGGAATATCCATTACATATCTTGCAATTCCTCTGGTATTCTTAAGAACAATTTGCAGCTTGAAAGTTTCTTGCTTTTTATCTTTTGTGTAAAATGTAATTCTAGTTCTTATATTAGAGCTTTCATTATTTTTTCAATTTTTATTAACTCTTAGACTTCGTTAAATTTATTTAATATCGCTTTCTGATTACATTAGCATCATCCATATTAAATGGCTTTAGTAGAGTAAAGCCAATCTGTAATATTTCGACATTTTTTGAATTTTAACATACGTAGTTTAATTTTGCGTAAATTATTTTTTATGTCCTATAAGTTAGTTAATAAATATGTACCTAAATATGTGGTGGAAAACTTTCATACCTGAAACACACAGAATGATGTTGGATTAAAATTGTAACTTTTTGTAGTTTTTGCGTCCATACTTTTCATAAATCAGGATTGTTAAAGGATAACTGCAGAGATTATTTTCATACGACTATATTCTGCCTATTTTACATTATAACAGCAAAAATTCGAAAATCAAAGCACCTTTTAACTTAAAAGTTTGTGGGAAAATGTAAATATTGTTCTACAGCACAACTATGATGATAGGCGCATGCGCAGTGTCCCATACTGTAAAACAATTAATAATATGTTTAGATAACGTGCGAAATGAAGTTTGCCATGTGAATGTGATATTACTTGAATTGACTCTATTGAGAGAAATTATAAATTCATAAACAACTCAAATTTTGATTTAATCCATTTTTGGCACCAAGATAATTTTTAAAAATTATGCACACCTTTCTTGTTCTGAATTGATTCTATTGAGAGAAATTATAAATTCATAAACAACTCAAATTTTGATTTAATCCATTTTTGGCACCAAGATAATTTTTTAAAAATTATTCACATCTTTCTTGTTCTTTGCTCGGGTTTTTTTGTTATCAAATACTTATGTATGTAACGAAACTTATGTATGCAATACCTATGTATGTAACGAAAGTGGATCACTGTTTATTCAGCCATGATTCAAGGGGACATTAAAGTTTGCACCCAGAAATCAGGTCTAATTTACTACTTTCTTTAGAATGCAAAAGCACGTATCCTCGCTTTCCACGATGAGTTTAATTACATATCTGATTTCTTCAGAGAATCTGTGATGAGCCTCACCTTCTCTAGATTGCGAGCACGATCATTTCGACCTGCTATAAAACGTGCAGCCATTATTCAGGTGCCTTCTGTCCGTTTTTGGATGGGCCAATTGTCGCTTCCTGCATTTACTTTCCTTTTTCTTGATTCATGACTAGAATCGAGTATTTTATGGGTGGCTTAGTTTCATTCAGATATATCTACTGTAGGCTAAGCTAAATCATAATAATGGGTTGAACCCTCGAGTTAACTTGACACGCAAGAGTAAATTCGGAATCGAAATTTTTGCGAACAATATCCATTACAGGATTTGAATTGTCTAGTTTGTGTGCAAAAACCATTAATAGTTAATATAGGGTAACAATTATTGAGCTATATGAAAAACAACCTTGATAACTTTTGAACCCTTGGCGAGTTTCAGTTAAAACTTGGCGGTTGAATGCAGGATATGTTGGGATTTTTTTTAGCATGCGCTCTCTTATTGTTGTTCTTGTTCATTTTTTGTTGAAAATGCCGAAATACAGTGTTACTGAGAGTATATAGATCGCCAAGGCCTACTATTCGAGCAATAACAGTCTGATTGCGGTTCAAAGGAAATTTGCGACCGAGTACAAGCTGAAGACAACCGGCCCCAAGTTTTATAGCAATCAAAAATGTGATCGAAAAGTTTGAGAGAACTGGTAGTGTCGATGTTTTTGCAGAATTTTGCTGTTCGTCTGCGCCACGTCATAGCCATTGATGGAAAGCATATCGAACATGTCATAAACTAAACCCAAATATCTGTAGTTACTTTTAAAAGTTCAATAAAATTTTTGAACTCAGTAGTTTTTGAAAATTTTATTTTTTATTTCATATAGCTCAATAATTGTCTCCCTGTACAAGAAGGCTACTTATCAATGCATTATTATTATCTCTCGTTAAAATGAGTTCATGTTTGAAAGAAAGGCTAAGAAAATTATTATTTGTTATACTACTTTGTTCTTCTATAAATTAAAAAATTAAATTACATACGACCCATTTAGACGATTTTATTGATGACTTGTTTGTGTTCGTAAAGATGGAATTTTACAATTGATTTTTCACTCACTTACTGATGTGATAGAGTTCTGAAATGTTGTAGAGTTGTGTATTCTCGATGACATCCCAATAACTTAATGTTTTCAGAACTTAATTATTAGTTAATCGATCAAATTAAATTTTTAATCTATGCAAGTGGCACTACCGAGCAGTGAATCTGAAGAAACATTTGTTGCAAAATTCCATAATAGCTATAATAATGAATCATAAATTTAAGTCTGAAGAGTATAAAGTAAGAAAAATAAGGAAAAATTAATCGCGCTTTTATTTGTGTACTAAAAGCTAAAAAACAATTTTTTTAAATCAAAAATCTGTGGGCCAAAACGAAAATTTAAAATCGTGAGGCGCTGAAAGCTACCTGATAAGGAGATTTAGCTACGGGGACTATCAAAAGAAAGCAAAATTTTAAACAGTCATTAAAAACTAAATTATATCATGAATGTGATAAAAATTCCAATTTACTTTATCAGTACTTTTTACGCTTATCAGCACGGTTTTACGTTTTTGTTCCACCTCCTAAATTTTAATCAAAAAGTTTGTTTCTACTTATTAGCACAATAATAAAAGCGTGTTTTAAAAACATTTTTATTTTAATTATTTCATAATTTTTTGTGGTTCATAATTTGTTTAAAAACATTTTTCAATTCCTTGCTTTAATGAATTTATATAGCAATAAAAGAATTTAGAATTATGCGATTAAGGAAAGTATTATACGTTAAATATTGCTCAATCCTGAAAATTTAAAGATTTTACTTGCATACAAGTCATTATGAATTAATCACTATAATTATGTTTTTACAAAATTTCTTATTCTGCATAAAATTATGGAAGTATGAATTTTTATTTCTTTACAGAGAATTTTTTTATATAAGACATACAAGAAGCATATTTATTTTTCTCTCGATTATTTATTAGTAGAATCTCGAGTATTTGAGAGGATTGGAACCGTAATCACCTCGAGCAGTCGAAAATTGGTTAACGGAGACTCAATTTTAAATCATGAATTCTCCAAAATCGTTTCTTTGAAATTAGAAAAATAAGACAGCAATTTCTACCACGTATTAACTTTTCTAAAAAATCTTTTTTAGTTATCAAACTTTTTATATACATTTTTTGAATCAGTTTTGATCAGAGGATTCTCGAATGCTATTAATTTCCGCAGTTTCCTTTGCATTTTCCGAACGATTCTTTACGAATATTTTCGAAAGAATATCCCCGCTTAACCATGTAAAACATGCTGACACATTTGCAGAGCCATTTTTGTCACGAAAATACATGCTATTTTCTCACGTCTCTGCTGAGTTGCTTAGGAATGGAACTGTGTGTGCGTGTGTTTTATTATTTTTTAAAACAAGTTCGTGAGTTATAAAAGATCATTTATTAATAACGATCTTTTTACAAGACTTCTCATTGAGAAAATTTTCTCCAATGCTAACTTTGACTTTTTTCTGAAAAATTCTTTGGCATTCTGTAACCCCGGAAGATGGGCGCTACGAAGAGTAACGCGAAGACGCTCAAGGGTGTGTGTGACACGCAATTCATTATTTCGCTATTTAAGCAAAACTAGCAACATTTTTATGCTATATCAATTACAAATGACCCATGCAAACAATTCTGCTTATACAAGAACGAATTTTTAAACTAAAAATTTAGTAAATAATACAGTGCATTGCGAACAAATAAGAAAAGTAAATTTGTTACACACAAGTTTTCAAGAATTATCCATTTAATCATCGTTATACATTGTGGATAGCAAAATACTGCTTCTAATTTTCTTATGACTTTTTTTTAGAAATCCAAATAAAGAATTCTGGGGGGTTTTATCTTTAGATCCAATCAATTTAGGGTCTCTGTCCCCCTCTGTCAAATGGGGCGGTTCGAAGCGGGATAGGGCTCATAGGGTTAAAGTTTTCATCAACCCAACTTGTGACTTGTGGTTTGTATTTGGGATTTTTCTCCCATACAGAAAAAAATTACTTCGTAATAAGTCACCAAGTTATTTTGAATTTCACATATAGATAACATTTTTAAAATTCCTTACACAAACAGCTTATAGTAAAGCTAAGTTAATTTAATAAAGCATTTCAATTAATAAAGAAGAAGTTTTCTAAAATTTAATGTGTTGTGAAAGCATTAATAATCCAATTTATAATTTCAAAAATGTCTTCTACTTTAAATACTATGATAAAAAAGACAGTGTTATTTATTAAGCAATTTATAACTCCCCTGGAAGATATTAAAAATTTTGTGATTTATTTACCAAATAACAAAAAATATCAAATTTTAAAAAATATTAGCATAGATTTTCATTATTTTATTTTTTGGTTATGATTTAAGGTATTTTATAATTTAAAATATCACCACTAAAAGGAAGTCATTTTTAGAAAAATTGGAATAAAAAGCGTTTGCAATTCACCTTAAATTAATATTCCTTAAAAATTTACATCTTTCTAAATATTCAGAAATTTGTACTCATATCTCTAACAGTATAATTGGAATTTGTTCAGGAACATCAGGTAACATAAAAGCTTGCAAAATTTGAGAATAAAATGCAGTCACTCCGTTAATAAATATTTGACGTGAAAAAATCCTGTGTTTTCGCCTTTATTTTTTAAAGCTTCCGATTATCCTATCCAAAGAAAAAATTACCCCCTCCCCCATCTTGTTTTACCAATTCTATGACTTCGTTGACTGAAACGGTTCTTATGTAATAAAGAAGTGATATAAATTGTCTCTCTTCGTTTTATATAAATGGAGAACATTTTTTGAGCCTGTTTTGTGGCAAGGTGTAAATTAAATTCTGAATCTGAATAAAGAGATGATTCCGATAACGTCAAACTATAATCAGTAAGGATAATTTATACTTTCTAAGTTAATGATAAATGAACAATCTTAGCATAAAACTATAATTTAGACGCAAGCAACACTTTACTTTATATATTTATATGCACACGCTAACCTTATTTATATCTGAAAATAAGTGTGAAATTGTAAGTGATCTAAAAATAACTGACACTATTCAGAATTCTTCCGTAATCTTCAAGATGAATTCGTAGCCTGGCGTGCTGGATAAAATGAAGTAAAATGAACCCTGATTAATTCATTGACGAGATCCATGCTCTCTAGTCTTATCGTGAATTTATCCACCAAAACAATCGACGAAAATTATCATTAAAAAACTGAGATTCCTTTGGTTGTATTTGAGAATCTGCTGGAAGTAAAGATAGTTTAATTTAGTTATATTAACGTCCCATTTTAAAGCGACGCGAGAGCTATTTTGGGACGGTCCTCGTCTTTTTGAACCACGGTCAGATGACGAGGCCGACGTTTGAGCTGATATCTTAGCTTTCCAAACTTCCGCACCACACCAGGGGGAAAAGATTTGGATGCTACGTATGATTTAAGGTGCAACAGGCTCCATATACGGCGAATACCGGGTTTCGAACCTGGAAGCCTTACCACTAAACCACCGCGTCCGGAACCAGCGATAGACCCGCTCACAAATGATCATTATTTTAGCCCGCTGTAATAACAGAGGCATTGAATATAATAGAGTCGAATAATAGAAAATCAAATAATCGGTGGTTTTCTCCCCTCCACTTCGTGTGCTTCCACATTATTGTGTTTAACTTCGTCGTATAATGAAGAGAATGGAGTATGCATTTTGGAATAATTGCTCTCTCGATAGACCGACGATGGGGCGAAAATTTAATGTGGATCTCAATTTTTTGCAAAGACCAAGTATCATATATAACTCACCTGACTCGTTGCGTTTTGACGTTATATTACTTTTTTGTTTATAATTCACATATGGGAAAGTAAAAACGTGAAATTACTTAAGAAATGGTGCAGAATTTAAATTAATTTAAATAAAACATTTCATTTAAAATTTTGTTTCTAATCGTAATTGTGTTACCAAATAAGAGA
The DNA here is from genome assembly GCA_013235015.1 of Araneus ventricosus. Lineage (NCBI taxonomy): Eukaryota > Metazoa > Arthropoda > Arachnida > Araneae > Araneidae > Araneus > Araneus ventricosus. The sequence continues at coordinate 266,784 of BGPR01000884.1, forward strand.
ATTAATTAAATGTATCGCAATGTACCAATAAAAAAATTGACAACATGGACAACTCTATACAGTTATTAAGCTATCTAAAGCGCATATAAAAGGCCTCCTCCGGAAGAGTATGCTTGAGGAATGGCAATCTTCCTGGGACAATAGCGATACAGGCAGGAAAATCTATAACATCATGCCCTCAGTTAGTCTTTGTCCCACTAACTGGATTAGAGAGGATGTTACATTCTTCTCGGAACACGTCCCTTTTCCTACCCAACTCAAATGGTTCCACCTCTCTGATAGTGATCAATGCGGTTGTGGTGATACCGGCACGGCACTTCACTATACCACGGGGTGTGCTGTCACCGTGTCTTGGCTGAAAAGAATCGCAATAACTTCGTCTCCAGGTATAAAATTCGTAGGATACTGAAATTCATCAGTGAAAACGGAGATATCTTCTGACCGACCTAGCCTTCAACTTTCCAGAGAGCTTAACCAATCAACTCCAAATGACCAGACCTCCTGCCCCCCCAGAAAAAAGAAAAACACCAATCAAAGCCTCCTTCCAAAACTTGTGCGAAATATGTTTAAGATTATGTCTCCAGAGAGCCACCATTACGTGCTTTAAAAATCAAGTGCTTCGCATTCAACAACATAGAGAAAACTAATGTAAAATAATATAATAGTGTAAATTTCTATACTGTATATAGTGTAAATATCGGGAGAGAGGGGTTGCCTTAAATGATATTCCCGTGTCTTGGCCCCAATTCATTCAGTGACTGGAAGAGTCACGGGTAAGGGAGTAAGAGATGGCATTCTGTTTTTTCTTCCGGAATTGAAAGGCGAAACTAATGGAGTCAGTTTACTATGACGTCGTCGTCGCTTGATACACGTAATAGTGTATCTCACCTAACTATAGGATATCTTATGCTAAGCTTTGATTCCATATCCTTTTTCTTACTGCAAAATGCGCATCAGATTCTAAAATTAAATTATCTCAGCGCATTTGATAATACTAAGTGAGTTTCTACATTTTCAAAATTAATTGTATATGTCAATATGGGGAAAAAATTTAAACACCTACTGCAGGAATTAAATATAAATATTAGAAAATTGGTACACAATTTTTTGACTATCGTTCTTTGTCCGAAAATTTGTCCTTTTATTTAATTGTTCTGAAATCTTGTAAGTTTTTTTCTCGATTGAATCCTTCTCCATGCACTTTAAAATGAATATTTAGCAGCCGATTGTTTTATTCAAGCCAATAAAGAAACATATCTCAATTTCTAAAATTGTCAATACTTGAAACTTGCAAATCTTCTGAGACCAAGTCTTTGGACTTTACATTTTATTCTTATTCTTTCGAACGAGAAATACTAAAATCTGAATTTCAAAATTGTAACGCACTCCTGAGGTATCTACCAGAAAGATATATGGGCGAATTAGACCCAAGCTGCTATGTTTTCGGAAAGGGTTCAACTATCAGCATTTTATGCTTTAGCTATACATTGGGCAAATACAAGCAAAAATTACTTTCCCCGTCAGATGAATAAAAGTGTAAAAATGATTCAGGCAATACAGATATGCACACAACGCCGTAGTTTTCATGATATTTGCCATTTAAAAGTTCGTTAATAAGAGGAACTTTTGTATGCTAACCAGTATCATTTTCGTATCTCTCTCTCTCTACTTTTACACAAAAGTTAAGTTAAGTTGTATTAACGTCTTGCTTTTAAATTACACTGCAGTTATTTTGAGACTGACCAAGAGAACGATATTTCACACAGCAACCTCTTTGTAACCCGAAAGGTTGAACCTACAGGTACACGTACACGTCAGTGCAATTAGGTCCGGGATACGAGACTCTTCACCTTTGCTACCACGACCATTACTTTTACAAGAAATTTAATTTAAAGAATAAAATTGATTAGTTTCAGAATCTAATTTTTTTATTATTCTTTTTTGTTTTTCCACATCAGCGCAGTTAAATTAAAAATGTTTCAGGCTTGAGACAGGCTTCGAAAATCAGCGACCATACAAAAAAAATTGTTTATTTTTGGTTGCTTTATTTTAGTTCACTTTTTTTTCTGATACGCATAGCTTCCCAAAGACTTAGCTTTCGACCAATTTTCACAAAAATCGAGATTAATACTCTTGATAGGATTATATAACATCATATATAATTATTATAATCAATAAATTTAATAATTCATATAATTAATAAATTAATTAATCAATATAGTTAATTATTATAATTAATTATACATAATTAATAGATTATAGCATGGCAGCACCCAAAGAAGTGGGCAGCGGGATTTAAGGGTTTTGAATGAAAAAAAAAAAAAAACCTTTTTTTTTGGATAAAACCCAAACGTCCATTAAATGGACGCCGGGTCTGAAGAGGATAAACGAAATGTACAAATTTGTCCTCTAGATTTCCATTAATTTCCTCGTTTCAGCCTTCTTGAGTCCGAAAAAGCCATGTTTAATTTGCATCTACGTGTTTACTTGTAAACGCGATTACTCAAAAACACAACGAGCTAAATGGACAAAATTTTGGTATGTGGTCTTTACAAAAATATTGCGGACTTTTATCAAATTTCGGATTAAATCCACCAAAAAGAAGTCTGTCTCTCTATCCGTTGGTGTGCGTGTGAACGCCATAACGTAAAAAAAAGCAATAATCTCGGTGCTTTAATGCTATTATGTGAGCTTTAAGTTGGACATTCACGCTCAGACCGTTCCATACTATTTGGAGCTCGTCTCACCAGACAGTTCCAGTTTTCAGCCCATCGATTTGGGTTGGTCATTCATGGAGGCTCCATGCAAACGATACAAACGGTCACTTCAATCTCCCAGGGCTAATGTGCCTACCCCTCCTCCAACTTTCCAAACGGGACCCCCGCCCCGCTTTCCCGATAGAGCTTCACTCTTCTCCCCCTATTTTGTGGATTTCGTTTTTATGAGAGAGGCTCGCTACCCCTTACCCACGATCGTATTTCAGATTTATGGCCTAGTGCGCAGAATGAAAATCCAACCGTTTCGACAACACCGTGCCATTCCTCTTCGGATTTTGGAGTTGACGACGGGTTTCAGAACAACGGTCATCAAATGGTGTGGAACGGAGCGCTCGTGAATGTCCAGCTTTACGCCAAAATTTTAGATCGGTGTCAAATTTTGGATCAAATCGATCGGCCTGAAGAGATATTATTGCAAACTGCATTCCGATTCTCTTTAATGGGCGTAGAAGTTGCACGGAACACGTAATACAGTGGAAGTATCAAGTCCGAACAATTCCGCTGGTTTTAATGTAGATGGAATATTCATAACTTCCTCCTTGAAAACAGTGTAGCAAATCAAGCTAACAATTAAGTATATTATAACGTCGAAAATATTTATGTTTTATAACAAAAAATCATCGATTGGAAAATAGAATACAGTTTCATAAAACCATTATGGCTACTGAACGGTTTGATAGGTATGAAAACGTTATCTTTATTAAGGATCACTTGAAAAGACTTTGCACACTGTAACGAGAAATCTGTAAAGTTTTTTTAAAAATAATTCTTAATAAATGTGGCGTTTGAATATCCATTCAATCGTTCAATAGCCGTCATGATTACAAGCTACGAAACGGTGTTCTATCTTCCAATTGGTATTCCTTTCGACGTTATAATATGCTTAATTTTAAAATAAACCAACTTTACAAAACATCGTAATTTTCTTGTATTTTTTTTTATTGTAAAACCAAGTATCAGCATTTCATTTTATCTTTCGAAAGTTTTTAATGCTCACTAGAGCACAACTGTTCGAAAGTTGAAACAATACCATCTTCGGCGGAAGCGTCGTTGAGTAAATTGCTATCGGTCGCATTCGACCTACATTTATTTCATAGCAATGGTGGGAAGTTTTCTTAAATCTCTATCTCACCTGAAGGAGATACTCATCGGATGCAGACATATTATGCGATTTGCAAATGGATCGGTCTTTAATAAAAACACGAAAGAATACACAAAAGAAAGAGTTACGTGGGCTTAAACTCGCATATAATATGACAATTCTCAGTGGTAAATAAAGTGTAAAGATCGGTTCAAACTGATGTTTATTTCTGATGATATGCCAATTTTGTATCTGGTTTGGACAGATGGAATATGAGATAGTAAAGTTTATTGTTGAACAATAGATTTTATGCTACTGTTCTCTTTTTTTTTTTTTTATCTAAATGATGATTTTTCTTTAAGTAATTTTTTATGTAACAAGAATATAATGAACTATTCATGAAGTTTAGACCCGAGTATTACTTCCTCTAATATGGTTTATGAATTTTGCGCATTTTAAATTTTTAGTGATTAAATAATAACAAAAAATAAATGCTTAGTTTATGAAGAAATTTTAAGAATGAAAACAATAACTATAAAACAGTCGTGCTCATAATCAGAGATAATTTTGTTTAATCGATTGATCGATCGATCGATTGTTAATCGATCATAATTGTTTAATCGATTTATATTAGCTAGAGAATGTCTTTCTGTACAATCTTCGATATAAGGAAAAGTAATTGCATTTTCTTTTCTTTATAATTTTTAAATATTACAAAGTTGTAAGCAAAATACTAAAAGCGATTTAGCTTTTAATACAGAAACTTTTTATATATAATACTCATATTGATCAAATGAACATGTACAATTATTTCGTATAATTAAACATGCTTGATTTTACAAGATTTTTTATTGCATCTTTTATTCTCTAAAACAAGAAAAGTTTTCTGAGCATAATATTTTTTATGAAAACAGTAAGGATTTTTTCCAGACGTCAATACCGAAATTTGTTTAGAAATGCAACTTTTCGTGTGTGTTAATATTTCATGAATTTCAAGTACTATTTGTTCCGAAAGGCATTATTTTCATAAAATATAACAGTATTATTGGATGGGGTAGCTAAGATTATTATGAAACGTTAATGCAAGGTAGGTGCCCAATGTTAAAATTTTGAATAATATATATCAATTATTAAATCAATACTGAATACTGTAATATATAACACAATAATATGCAATTCTAGCTACACTCTTATAAATCACCTACCTTTGCAGACCTGAAAAACTTGGCCGCTAAATTAAAACATCTGGAAACATTTAGTACAATGCAAAATTGTGAAATCAAAATAGATTCAATAAAAACGAGAATATTGAACTTAAATCCTTTTTATTTAACAATTTTTAAATTCATGAAATTACTGCCAACAACATTTTAAGTTTATGCACAACCCAAAAGACATTTTGCAATCAAAAAAGGATAAAACAGATTACATATATATGTATATATATTTTTAGCAAAATCTTAAACAAATTCGCAAATGTAAAAAATTACCCTTTCACAATGGCCATTATGAGTTGCATTTGTACTGCATGAGAGTTAAACCAGACTTGCAATCATGTACCTTGGAAGGTACTGAATTTATTCGATATGTACTCATTATGTTCGTTGACTCAAAAGAAAAATTTCTTGAATCAGTTGAAGTAACACATCTCAAGGTATAGCCTCATCACTTGCAGTCAATTTATCATGGAAAACCAAGTTTTCCCAGAATTACTGTGGACTTGGTAACACTTTCCTACACACATACTTTGTATTATAAACTTTCACAAGTTGCATCACTCGTTCTTAAACAACGGAAATTGAAAAGACGACAACCGCACAAACAAACTTAGAAGCATAACACGGTGGCAGAACTTTATACACAGGAAAGTAATTGCTGTTTTTCATTTTTCAAAAAGGCACAAACATACTTCGTCTACTTTCGCAAACTTTTTCTGTAAAGCTCACATACGAAACACACAGTTGCAAAACGTGCAGAAACAAAGTCAGCAGCAGATCAGACTGTATTCGATTGTGTCTTGAGAAATTCACAAATTTCTCTCTTGCATACTGTCATGGAGACATCTTACTCAAAAAAAATGAAGCTTTTCTTTCTTTTTGGAACAACGTAAAAAATTGCAAAAGGCAAGCACCGAAAGGCCAAACGGCCCTCGGGGCCCCCACGCAGGTGCCACCACTTCGAGCAAGTCTGATCCCGTCAAAATTTTTTAAATCGCACAAAGGAAAACGCCTCCAGTCAGACGCTAAAGCCTATTAACTCAAAAATTCCTACGCGAACCAAGATGGCGAGTAAATAGTCCCATTGAAAAATTTTGATTTAAAAATTAATAAAGTTGATACAATAATGGAAAAGACATCAAAAGTTAAGACAATTAATATTTAAGTCGAATACAAAGTAAATAATTAAGAAAAATTTAGATAATTAATGAAACTGCTAAAAATTACCGTTTGAATTTCAAAAGTTGTCAGAAATGCCACAAGAGATGAAATAAACTTTGGTGGCGAAGATTTAAATAATTAAAAATACTGATAAAACCGAAAAATGATGTAGATGCAATTTTTGCAATCTAACAAGTATTAATTATGCAGTCGGATTTCAATAATTCAGAGCAGCATTGATGAGATTCCAGTAAATAATTCATTGTCATATTTTCATCAACTCGAAACCTAGGCAATCTTTCGGAAGATAGCAATCAAGATTATTAGTTGTAATCCAGAATAATGAAGTCATGGTGAGAAACTCTTACACTGGCTTCGTCATTGTAGACTACAATTAATTACATTTCACGTATACTTCCTTCCTTTGATGATATTAGTCATCAGCTTAAATCGTTCTCAGCAGGTATCACGTAATATTAAATTCTTTTTTTACAAGGAAAAGAAATTTAATTTACATTAGAAGTGAACAGAAGCTATGTTAGTCAAGCAATTTGTCGGCGCATTTCCATCATTTATCCCGTCCCATGTCCTGCAAGTTTTCTGTTTCCCGACCATACCTTCATTATCATAAATGTTCTTCATTTTTAAAAAATTGCTTTTTTGAAAACTAAATCAAGATTCATGAAAGAACACGATCAATAATGTTTTACTAATAGAAAATCGTTTTACCATACTGTAGCATAGTTTAAATAGTTATTTATCCAGTTTTTAAACTATAAAAATTTAAGTATGTATCGTAATAAGTATTTTAAGTATTAATTTATAATTAGAAAGATATTAATATATACCTATAACTTTTCAGAGACTCCTGTTATTGTTTATAATATTAGCTTCAGGAACTGTGATCCAAACAGTAAGATCACGCTCCTTAAAATTAGAAGAAAGTGATTCACATTCGAAAGGAAATATAAGGAAGAAAAGAAAACTGGATGATGTTGACGTCATCAACCGTTTCGAGCTGGACAGGGTTCCGTCACTGCAAGATGCTTTTCGTAATCTACCACCTTTCGAGAAAGATTGGATAAATTCTCCTCCCACAAACTTTACATTCCACGAACTTTCACCCACGGATAAGCCTGCCAATGATTCATCCGAGTTTAAATTAGAACTTTCCAAAGACGAAGAACATGTTTTCAGTGGAAGGTATAGAAGTAATTCCGCTGTAAACTGGTGGTACAGTGTGGAATCATATTCAAATGTTACTCATTTCAATTTCACAGACACAGAATCAGAAGTTGATAATATTCTTGAAGACAGAACAGCCGTTACCAGAAAGCAGGATGAGGATCATGTGGTAAGTCGAGTTCCTGGTCTGAGGTCTGGACGATGGTCAACGTTTGATGAGGTTGTTCTTGAATCTCCCACTACCCCTGGTGTGACTGTAACTCTTCCACCACAAGCAGAAACACCTAATGTTACAACTAGATATATTCTTTTGCAGTCTGGTAGGATAGTAGCCATAAACGTTACCTCTGTCTCAAACGTATTCAAATCGACATCTGGATCAAACGGTGGTAACAAACCTTCACTCCCACCAGTATATTTTGGTGCTCGTATAAGAAAAAGCAACAGTTCTGCCACGAACAATGTTAATGAGATCAACAAAAGACCTAATGTTGAATCCGCTGATGTTAAACCTGTAAATTTAGGACCAAATCGTGTCAATACACAAGTGTCGCCAGAAAGATTACAAAATATAAGACACGATCCAGTTCCTACAAAACCTCCGACGCTAATTCGCAGTAACGTTCTTACACCTCCTCCAGTAATAAGGAAGAGCACAATAGCTGAGCGGTTACAAAATATAAGGGCTGATTTTACGACCACGAATCCGCCAACTTCAGGATTATCCTCAATGCGTTCTGCTACTATTGCTACCAACGTGGTAAAACCTGCAGTTTACGATATAATTCGAACCAACCTTCAAATACTTCCAGAAAAGCTGCAAAATCTAACTGATAGTGCAACTACTAAATCTCCATCCCCTATTTTCAGCACAATCCATACACCTCCACCAACTCTCAGGACGCAAGTATTGCCTGAAAGACTGCAAAATTTGAGGATCGATCCTGTAACAACAAAATCACCAGATGTAGAGGAAGTACCAAGAACTCGAACTGTTGCCCTCACTCCCCCACCTACAGTCAGAACAAATGTCATCACAGAAACCCCAACAACTTCAGATAAAGAAGTAGAGCTGACAAAGAGGCCGATAACCACATCAGCTCCGGAAAGAATATCTTTTTCTTCAATATTGCCCGAAATTAGCACTAATCCAACTACTGAAACAGTTAAAATTACGAATGTTGTTACTAAAAAGGCATTTGAAACACCGACACCAACAAAACCTGTTCTCTTAATTAGACATCCCGATCCGCCAACGACACGAAGAATTAGGGATCCTCAACAGGTTCCAACAAAGCAACCTATAGTGCTGCCTTCAACAAGTATGCCAACCCCATCAACCCCGAAGACAACAAAAGCAGAAAATTTTTCCAGAGGAAAACCAACAACACAAATTCCTCCATCTCTTTCTTACTCTCTTCCTCCCAGAAATATCATAGAAACAATTTTCGAAGTTTTCCAGCCTGACACATCTGAATTGCCATTTTTAGTGGTCACTTTCGACTCTTTAAAGAAACAATCGCCAACGATTGTCCCTGCTGTGGAAAACACTTCAGTAGAAAATAGGAGGAGCAACAGAGAAAGAACAGGAAGACTAATCGAAAGTAATGTCGAGTATGAGAAGGTTCGATCAACAAAGCCATCACTAGTTCATTATAATTTTAATCCGTATCATAGGACTTCTATAACATCAATACAAGATTCTCCAGCAACAAGAGTATTGACAACCACATGGAATAGAAACAGAGGTAAGCAATATTTTTTTAAACTCTGTAATGCTCAATAGCACTCTTTTATAATGCAGACGCTACAAATTAATTTTCAAGAAACAAAAGAATATAGAGGTTTGAATTTTTCTGAACATTTGTCAGAAACTTCTAAAGATTTGCCAGAAGCGGTAAAAACATCTGAAGAATTTCTAAACATTGACCAGAAACAATAGAAACATCTGAAGTCTTACTCTTGAAAAAAGTTTCACTTTCAAATAGTTTTAATGTTGGAAGAATGATATTATTTGTACCTTACCTTTCACTCAATAAATAAAATCGAATATTGTAAACATAATGTATTTAAAAATATTTCTCAAAATATTGGCAGAAATGCGAATATTAAGAAGTCTCAGATCAATCGAATTATTACATCTATAAAAATCCGAGAAGTGATGTTCACTGACATTAAGTTAGAGTTTATTCCCCGTAAGCTGTTTCATTTAACGACTTTTTTCAGATACGTATAGAGAGATTCGATATAGTGTTATGGTTACTAAACTATTGTCACTGATAACTAAATCAATGTAGTGACAGTTTTAAAAGAACACATTATTTTAATATAACTTTAAAAATGGTCAATTAATCTTTATCTCTTTCACTTTTTCCCAAGATTAAAATATTTTCTAAATATATATTTTAAATACATATCATTTTTCTATAGTATATTTAAAAATGATTTCATTTCTTACAATTTCAAAATACTTCATGTATTCGCAACAAATATATAATTTCTCCAATAATACTGTCGTGAACACACTAATTCTCGTGTGCAAGTAACCAGCTCCATTCCATCTACAGGCCCTTCAAGCATTCAGGTTACACCTCCAGTGAATAGCATTGTTGAAAAAGACTTCAAGACAACAGAGTCCGTCCCCAAATTGCAACATGATTTTGTACGGATTAATGCTGTAACACCTCCTACAACACCAGCCATCGCGCCACCTTCCCCATTAGCGAATCCTGCCACTACCACACGACGTCCCAGGTACAGAGGTAAGTTTTAAGATGCTTAATTTTTTAAAGCTCTCAGTTGTATGTGCATACATCAAGTAGCAATTTAGATAAACTGTATTCTTCAAGTCTAAAAATGTCCAGTTCCATTCTTATTGAAGATACTGGTGTGTATTATCAACTGGCATCCCGTCAAGAAATTGTTCGTGGGCTATGGGAAGATGAATAGGAACATAATACCTTGAAAAATTTTCCCATGTAGGTGTGGAGAAATTCAAGCATAATTTTATGCGCTTGAAGAAAAAGCTGAGATTTTCAAAAGAATCAAGTCTTGAGCCTATTATTCTTCGTTTAAAAATTCGAGATTCTGCCACCAGCGTGTATCGGTCTCCCAATGTACTTAGAAACTTGCATTTTTTACTCTTTCTTTTATCCGATTTTTTTTTTAGCTAGGAGTACATTAAAATTTAAAACCCGACCGGGTAGGCTGGTTCGGTGTGGGTTATTCATTCGCTATTAAAATTTAAAAAGTATCGACCAATCTAAGTTTTCTCAGTTTATAACTAAAATTATATAGTCAATCGTCAGTAGCGTATCATGCGAATTTGACATAAATTCCACTAGCCAAATGAATGTATAGCTATTAAAGGAAGTTTACATATTACAGACATGCTTTTGGTCTGAAATAGTTTAAGAAACAATCATTTCATTAAAGTATTATATTTAAAAAAAGCTAATTTCTTTGTTGAACTGTTTTTAGTAACGACAGTTAATATACATGGTGTTTTAAAACTGGTGGTAGTTAAGTTAGGAAGTGATAGAACACAACTAGACAAGCACAAATCATCATACAATCTATGCTCAGACTTCAAACGGTGAAGCGCTAGATAGCGCTTTCCAGGAATCTGTCCCATGTTATGTTGCGAACACGGTAATAACTCGAGTAATTTTGATTGAATTTGATCCAGCGAATAATAAGTGGTAAGGAGAGGAGGAAGAGAACGCAACTGATAACAGCTTTTGAACGAGGTGTCATAATTTTAGGTTCAAAAGCATTCTAAATTAGGGGTTAAAAAACACTTTTCAGCCCTTAACTTCTAAACAATTGCAGCTATCGGAAAACTTTCAGAACAAAAGTTATTCGTTATGATGATGAGGTATTCCTTTTAATTTGGATTGTCTTTGTCTTCAATCATAAGAAAGATATGGGGAATATAAAAGTTTATCCCTCCCCACATTTTCCATTCCATTTCAGCTGAATGTCCCATCGACGAATTCGGCCGAGATTTTCACCCTCCCTGCACTTTGACACTTTAGCACCTCATTTCACCAGACCGCCGTCTCTAGAGCTCATGTGACTCCTATCCGGTTTGGTACAGATGTAGGTAGACTTTATTGAATTGCAAAAAAAGAATTATTACAGCATACAGATGAATGGGGGGGGAAATTACAAAGTTGATGATTGCACATAGAACTGACAACAAAATAAAGGTATACACATGATTACCAGAGTATTGAGAGAATTAAAATGATTATGAGCAACGTGAAAAAGCTAACATCAATGCACAGATTGTTGATTATTGTAGTTAAGAGGGAAAACCATTGCGTGTTAAGTGTCAAATGCGAGGATTAGGAAGATTACTGTTATAAAAATATAAGAAAAGAAGGATTAATCATGTTGTATGTGTGGAATGCAAGATAACTTAGAAGTATTGTTCAAAGGCAGTCGAGTGATTATTCTTGTCGGATTAAGTTCCACTAAAAATGGTTCCTACAACACCATATTACTCTCAGGTTTCCTCCCTACAACATATTACTCGCTGGTTCAAAATCAAGCAAAATTACTCTAGTTATCGTTTTCACAAGTTAGCATGGGACTGACTGCTGGGAAGCTCCCAATACTGCCGGTAGAGTTCCAAACATACATTGCATGTTGATTTGTACATATCTAGTAATGTTCTATCACTTCCTTACATAACTACCACGAATTTTAAAATACCCTATAGTTAGTATTGATGTCGTTATTATTTTAATAACATTTTATATGTTTTTAGTATTTTATAACATATGTCATAAAATGTGAGCTGAAAGAACATTAAACTAATTGTCACATTACATTTATAAGCATTCATCGAGACTTTAAAATACCTTTGTATAATATATGCCGTAAATTATTCGAACAGAATCTGAGTGATATTAAATAACTTAAAAAATTATATGGAAAGAAAAACTTTATTATCTGACTTGCTATCAGCAGTGCAGTAAGAGCTCAATACTAAAAAGCATTAAAACTTTTCTTACAGGCCTTTCATTCGTTACAAACAAACCAACTGTTCCTCCCAAGACAGTGCCTCCTCCTTCTCCTACCACAAGTCGAAAACCAAGACAAAACCAGGGATTTCATCTTCGTAACTCCATCGGTTTTCAAACGATTCCACCTGCAGCGTTTCTGGACAGGCGAACATTGACTGGATCGACCACATCAGCACCGGATATCAAAGCCAGTACTGAAGGAGAGATGAGAATGGACCAAGTGTTCCGTTTCGAACCGACCCGGAAAAATGCAGTAAGAGCAGATCAACTCCAGAATCTACCAACTCCTGGTAAGAACTTAAATGATTTCTATATTCTATACGATAATGCCATGGCATGTTATCTTACACTCCCGAAGTACCGATGCGATCGGGAAGGAAAGGTATTATATACTTTGTGGTGAGTTAAGGGACTTCGACCTTTTCCCATTAAAAAATCATTCATTATCAAATGTGCGTATTTATTTTACTATATTTATACGATAATGTCATGGCATTTTATCTTTCTGGAACTTTTCCAGAATACCGAAAAGATCGGGAGGAAAAAGTGTTTCTTTGTCCGGAGTTATAGGACTCTGACCTTCTGCCATACACACACAAAAAAAGTTCATTATCATTTTATGAATTTATTCCACTATATTTTCCTTGTGAATTACAGCTTTTGTTTAGATTCTCTTTTTTCTCATGATGTAACATTTCCTTACTCTGATATTTAAAAGTTAAATTCATTTTTAACTGAAATTTTTACCTATCTACTTTGTTTAAACAAGTACAAAGAAGTTACTTGGTTGTAAACTAATTCGTTCTGAGGTTGCGTTGTTAGGAATACTTAAACGTTATTTTAAGTCCTTTCATTCTGGAACATTGAGTCCACTTCTTAGATAGAAGAAACTCGAGATCGACTGAGATTGGCTTGTTTTAGAGCTGACCTTGAAAAGTGAGACAAAGTCAAAGGACTATAATATCGGAAGGTGGACAAAGTTTTTCTAGAGGAATTTTAAACATAACTTAATCTTGAGCTGTGTATAAAGAACAAAATCTGAATTTCCTAAAAGGGTTCATGTCTTATTTTAGAACAATGCTGATATCGGAAGTTTTAAAAAAATTTTAGAGAATCACTCCACTAATGTTTCACGTCAAATTTCAATTCTCTCTTCATAAATTATTAATTAGTCTTTAATTTTCAGATAGTTCCAGAGGTTTGATGATAGGTTAATAGAAAAGTTTCATTTTCCTCTTGCTTTTGAAAAGTTATATATTTCAAAAACAATTAGTATTCCGTACTTAATTTCTATACAACAATATAACTTTCTCATTAAAAAACATTAGAAAAGCCATTACCCTCGTTTGTAAATTGATGAAGATATTTTTCCACCTTTCTTAAAACGTGCGATTTTGAAAATCTGAAACCCACTAATAAACGAAACACGAACCTTGCGGTCCTGTGCCTAAGACTTCAAGATAAGTCCAATACAGAATGGATATTCTTCCTATGTAGAATAAACGTTATCTAATAACGGAGCATGTTTTCAGGTGTTAC
>BGPR01000884.1:280786-342414 GCA_013235015.1 Araneus ventricosus
TAACGGAGCATGTTTTCAGGTGTTACTCCAGCCTACACTATCCAGTGGTTTCGTCCCACAACAAAAAAAGCACGACTTACATCAACAAAACCAACGGTGCCCAGGGTCATCCCTTCGACCAGATCTCCTCGAAGGTTAGAAGAAAGAGTTCGTCCCATACCCAGCATTCCACTGAAAGAAACCAGCACTCGAGAAAGAAATTCTCCACGCCAACGATTACAGCTTGTGACAGAGGCAGAACAAGATAAGAGTGCTTCAACGTCCACAGCAAAACCTTTTAGAGTTTACTATTTTGAACCGAAAAGGAAAAAACAAAGGAAAAATGATCCACCTACTGATCCACCCAAAAGCCCCCGAGACCGAATCGCAAGTAAGTGAAATACAGACAGAATATCTATATTTCTTGTTTGGAATAAAATTTGACTTTTAACACGTTCGTAGTCCTCACAAAAAATTTTCCGGGAAAAAAATTATGAAAGCATTCCTCATTAACCTACAGTAATACTTTGGAAATTAAAATTCTTTACGCAGAATAACAATATAGCATTTGTTTTAAAAATTATGGGGACAAACATCAAAACCACCTTTCTTTTCATGTGATTTTCTTTATTTCCAAATATAAAGAATCATTTTAATTTTATCATCTATATGTTTTCTCATTTCATATATGGTGTGCCCAAATAAAAGAGGTATAGCTCTAGCGGCATTATTCCCTGCAGCTGAAAATTGAGGTTTCTCTTCAAAATGACTGCGCATGTCAGGAGTAAAATAGAAGCTACAGAACAAGTAACGGCGAGCTACGGATTCCTTCAAACAGGATCAGCAACGTGGTATTCCAATTTTTGTCGGCTGAAGGTATTAGTGGAACCGCCATCACTGTCGAATATGTATGGAACTTTGTGTATGTCTCGTAGAGCAGTTTTTTGAGATTGAAGTGATTTTAATCATAGACATGGGAACACAGCTGATATGCCATGACCAGGTCAATCACAGACATTAGTTCAAAAATCAATGAACCCCCGGGAAAACTACACTACGAGACATACACTCAGTTCCATACACATTCTAATGCAAATGGCGGTTCCTCTAGCACTTTCTGCAGACAAAAATTGCTGCGCGTTGACCCTGCTTGCAGGAATACACGGCGCTTCTTGTTTCGTCGCTTTTGTCGATTCACTCAGAGACAAGACGAGACGAGATATTAGGAGTGCGTCGTGACCCGAAGGGACACGTACCTCCAATCGACAAAGACTTTGGACAATGACACACTTGGGATCGTCTGAAGTGAGATGATTTTCGTTAGAGTTCGCGTGAAAATGTTGGAGCTGAGCGAGCGAGAACTTCCATCCCTGCTTTCTGGAGCTGGTCTGGTCGAAGAAGAAGGGCGGGTCCTGTTTAAGTAGAATAACTCAGAGATACACCACTCATAACCTTCTTAACCAGATTTCTCCTGACATATAGAGCCATCTATCAGAAGTATATTAAAACTCTATGAAGAGGAATAATGCCGCTGGAACCACAGTCCTCTATAACATATGTCTGTTTTTCATTTGGCATATAATACAATTCAAGTAGTTTTATAGCAATACGTCTGTCATTTTCCAATAAAATTTATCTCTCTCCTAACCAAATAACCATGTTCGTGTTTTCCAATATGCATTAAGTAATAATACAATATTATAATGCTGAATGCGTTAAAAAATTTGTTTTGTGTATTGAAAAATTGACGTCTCGTGAGGAGGACATTAAGACATATTGACGGTAATTACAGACATATTTCTACTGGAGTATGTCTAGATTTTTTATTGTCTGTAAATAATAACAATTTATGAAACTGTAAAAACTTTTAAAAAATCATAAATCTTTAAACTCAAATCGTTAAAATAATAATTTTGATTTTCTACTTGATGCATCATGAATATCAGAGACTGGTACCCTTACAATCTTGAGAATCCTCATACAACACAGATTTTCACTCTTTTTAATTTTAACTATCTATTTACATACAAGGGCTCTGGATTGGATAAAAAATCATTACAGGAAAATTTTTATTTAGTGTGTGTGTGTGCGCGTGCGTGCGTGTGTTTTGTGTTAGTTAAGAAGATTAAATGTCCCTCTAAAATTATTATGCCTCTTGTCTGTGATTCTGTTCAAATAAGATTCTCGAAATCCAAGTGTATTTATTTTGGAAATGATAATTTCTGAGTTTTAAAGTTGAGTCTCTGAATTTTGAAAACATGCATTTGCTACAGATTTTACTTTGAAAATTATATTATTTCATTGGCTTCTGAAGTATAATAAGACATTTATAGTATAGAGTTACCATTGCCGAAAATAACGCTTTTTAACACTTTTCCGCAGCTGAACGCGTTCAAGCAACAACAAGCAATCCGCCTTGGAGAGCGAGAGGGGATCATCCTCAGCGAGCCCCAAGAGTTTTGAGCGAGTCCCCTAGGAGGAGTCAGCCTTCAGTAGCAAGGTCTGCTACTCCATCTGCACCTATTCAAGGCATCACCGGTTTGACCAACAACCAAGACCGTTCTAGAAGAGGTAGGGCTAGAGTTGTCAGCCTTCAGACAGCAAATCCAGTCTCCACAACTCAAGTAGTACCCACAGTCCAATCGCCTAGTAAAAAGCCTTGGTATAGTCCATTTATAAGACACCAACCCAACGTTCGTACTACTGTTCTGACAACAAATAACTACAGGGCAACCGCTACGCCATCACTTGCCCGCTCTACTAAAGCAATTCCTGTTCAGAGCTTTCCTCTTCCACCTGGGGATTCTTTCGAAGAAGTTATTTTCCAACCCCTGGAGATCAGAAGGATAAATTAAAACAATATTTTTACAATGGCTATGAATTGTGGATTAGACAGAAATGAGGATCAGCAATCTATGAAAAGCGTATTAAATTGGAAATTGACAAGGGATTGTTAAGTGTTTGTCAATCGACCAAAGGCCTTAAGACAGCTTTTTGAATATGTAGACTGGCGTGTACCTAAAATACCTAAAGGTGTGTGATAAATTGGTAGAGAATTTCTTGATGCTTCGCAAATTTTAACAGAACAAGTGCTACAGCAAGAATTTTGAAAGACAGGAAACATGCATTTGTTGAAAGTAATCGGTAATGAGGGGAGATAATAAACAATGCAGAACATTTCAAACTTTGCGAACTTTTTAGCTCTGTTGATTATGTGTACAGTTATGTGGATTTTTGACTAAAGTTTAAATTATCTCTGTAAAATTAAATGTCGACGTAATTTTTAGAGTTTTTAATAGAAAAGTAAGTTATAATATCTCTATGTGATATGCTTATTCTGTGAAGATACATCTTATTTTAGTGTAATAATTTGTGTTTTATCGAATTCTTCTTTTGGTTTTAAATGCCTTGACATGTATTCTATGCTTTAGAATCATGATCAAGGTTATTCACATAAGACAGGTGTTTGAAAATAAATTGACCATCACAAAAACAATGGGGTGGAAAAGCTCATGTTAACATCTGTACTTTATTGAAGATATATTTTACAAGACAATATTTAAAAAAATTCAAGATATCAAATCACGAAAAATTGTAACGTAAAAAATTTATTTTTCGTATTTGAGAAATTCATACACGTCAGATCGAATAATACGAAATTGGAAAGAAAATAGAGAACTGAGACTGTAAGAAGAGAAATACATATTTTCAATCATTTTTCATATCAATTTCATGTTAATGTAATGAAATGTTTCTTAAAAAGAGTAAAAAATATACTATAATTGTATATTTGGGGTAATAATTAATTCTTTTGTTTCTTAAAAAAAGACAAAGGACATGTCATTTATAGAATTCTACTACATTTGTGGATTTTGTAGTTCCTCATCGAAATTTTAACAAATTTCAATTTAATCTGAGCTAATTAAGTTGGCAGAAACATCATGTAAATTTGGTGTTAATAATTATCTTTAAAATAGTTAAATAAATAAAACAAACCGAGTTGCACTACGTGAACAATAATATAATTATCCTCAATAACAAATGTTTTTCTAAATTCATGAACATTTTAAAATACTAAGAATCATAATGCAATATAAAACTTTGAAGTGAGATCACGTTTCAAAGTCTCCTTTTTATTTATTTTTAAGTAACGGTATTGCAAGCATTAATCCCATCAGTGCAATGGTGCTCTAATACGAAGGAATAATTTTGATAGTACCAGACTAAGACAAATTTTTATGCCTCTTGCTCTTTGTTTCTGTTCAAACAAGGTCCTCGAATAATCCAAGTGAATTTCATCTGAAGTTTCTGAGTGTTAAAGTTGAGTCTCTGAATTTTGAAAACGTGCATTTCATACAGGTTTTACTTTGAAAATTTTGGCTGAAATTTATATTATGTCATCAGCTTCTGAAGTATAATACATATTCATAGTATAGAGCCTTCAGCGACCAGCTTGTTCGCCTGGAATATGATTTCAACTGAATCTCAACTGAATATGTATAAATTGATATCCATGGTTCCCTTAACAAAGTAATTTTAAATTTCAAGTTTGTTAGATATTTAACCCATGTTCTTTCAATAGCCTGCACCTATTCTGTTCGTTGTCTGCATGAACGTCCCTAATGGATTCGAATAACTGTCTGTGTCGTATAGCATACAATTGCCCGTTGTCGGCATCAACTTCATTCTCTTATTCCTCTTGGATAATATGCATTTGATTTTAGCTTTAAAATGTCGCGGCACATTTTACGTGCAGCAGCATATTAGCTGTATGAAATTATGCTGATTAAAACATATCATTAAACATTAAAATATTACCTTAGCTTTCAACAATGAAAAAGAAACATGCAAATAAATATTTATTTAAACAATGAAAACGATTTGAAGCGTTGCAAAATGAAAAGTATTGTTGTAAATTACACCAAAAAATCTTTTTAAAAGCTTATTAAAATTAGAGAAAAAATGTACGTCAACTTAATTGATATCATTAAAAATGTAATTTTTTTCTCTTTCAGACGGCGTAAAAATAATTTTTGTGATGCAATATTTTCGGAAGTTATTGAGGAAAAATACCAAATTTTTGCCTATTTTTTAATTAATTAAAATTACGATTAAAATCTCAAAAAACGGCACCTAGGTGCACATTCCAACCTTCCAAAGAATATTCGTGCCAAATTTCGTAGCTCTAAGCCCAGCTATTAGCTTTAAGTGCCATGTAGAGCGCCAACATACACAAGGACACACACACACATTCTCCTTTATTGTTAATAGAGATAAGTTTACTGTAAATTAGACTTAAAATATTTTTAACACATCAGGTTAGTATTCGAGGTGAAAATTTCGCATTCTTTAAATATCCGATGTGTTAAAAGTGGTTAAAAAGTAATAAATTATCTATAAGTAAAACTATTTTCGTTTATATTATCAAAAATAAGTCTACGTGTTTATACATTATTACCTTGAGGATAATAAAGACTTGTAATACTGCTAATTAAAAAAAGAATTTGAAAATGCGAGATTTTGAAATGCGACTATACTTTATATCATTTTGTTTTATTAATTGTTGCGTAAGTATTTTCTGAAGAGAATCCATCAATTGTTTTATATCTCATAATATTTCCTATTATTTTTAGAAAATCGTTCTTTCTGAATTTTTCTATTTTATTATCCACATAATGAAACTCGCTTCTGGTTTATTTTAAACCTTAAACATTATTCTTATCCCCAAATTATTCGAGAACTTGTTTTCCAAGTGTGTGACTCTTATATCAATCAGTACGCACTCAGGTATGTTATTGTGGAGTGTAGAACAAAAAGCAAGCAACAAACAAGTGCTTATGTCGCTTGCAAAATGCTCATAAGAGACGCTACTGTAATAAATTATAATCCAAGTGCTAACTGTGGAAGTAAAGCTGTATTTTTGATACGATATCACTAGAAATAAAATAAGCGTTGCCATGACAAAATTTAAAACAACCAATCATTAGTGATTGTTTTTTACTATGGATTGTGAACAAATCCTAACGATGGGTTGCTTATATCCTGGCGATAAAGTTATGAAATAAGCATATAGTGTCAGAAAATTTAAAGAGTTTGCATTTTGTTAATTGAATGTTTTCTGTTCTACATTTGTGAATTCGTGTCGTAGGGATATTAACTTTCATTGGGGATTCCACTTGTAACATTTTCATAGAATTTTGAATATCGAGTTGCCTGTAATACATATAATTATCTTTATAAAATGCTGTTTATTTTGATATTCCGAAGTTATCAGTATAAAATCATAAAACGCAGTGCAGAAGATAACATTACTTATCATAATGATAAACTTCAAAGATAATCGATAAGCTTTGCTAGAGATACTCGTATCTGAGATTTTGAATTATTTATATCAATATAAGCTATAATTTCCTTGCGATCATGTTAAGAATGTTAATAAAAATTCCATATATTTTTGCTCAAATGTTTCTTCAGTGAAAGTTTTTTCTCGATTTAAATAATTATTTCAAACATAAATATATTGAAAGCGATAATTTATTTTTCCATATTTTCTAGATATATTTTCAAAACTTTGAAAGAATCCGATAACAACTTACTGCAAAACTCTTTTCTCCTAAAATTTCGGTCTGTTCATCGACAACTTGGTGTAATTCATTCTTCAGCTAAAGCTTCTTTCTTCAGAGTTCCTTTCTAAAATCAGGATAGGAATATATAGTAGTAAATAATGACTTTTCTTTTAAGTAGTACAGCAAAGATAACAATTATGTTTTTCAATATTATAGGAGTACATTTGGAAGGGCCTTTAATTGATTCAAAATTTAAATACATTTCAAAATTTATATCTCTAACAGCAATCACTTGCAACTCTGTAAAACTCATATTCGACGTTTCTACCTTTTTTACCAATTTAGGTGAAAGCACAAAAGATTTCACCCTTTTTACGATGCTTTTATTCTTTGGTTCCTTGCTATATAGTCAAACTGTGAAAAACTCGAAAAACTTCTCTAAAGTTGTCCAGACATTGAAGGGAGTGGAAAAATACGCCGATATGAAGACTATTGAGCAACGAGTTAAATTGTTTTGCAGCGTAAATGCTGTCCTTATACCATTAGGCTTAGCAAATGATATATACGTGCTGAAAACCACACCTATCATTGTTGACATGATGCTTGACACTTTCGCTTTGAAAGACCATCAGTATGGATCGTATTTTCATACTTTTCTAGTAGCAATTCACTGCACCTGGAACATCATGGTATTTTCTTCGGCTGCTGCTTTCGTTCTGTTCTATTCTATTATATGCATGGTTTTCGAGAATTCTTGTAAAAAGATTCACAAAGAAATCGACAGCGACCTCGGATCTGCTATGAAACTACATAACGCCATCACAGAACTTTTGCTACTGATTGACAAGAAAGTTAACTTTGTGTTCTTTTTATGCTTCCTCTTTTTTGAGCTGGTAATTTTACGAACAAGTTACACTATCATCTTTGCTGGTACTAATTATTACGAGTGTGCTTTGCTGTTGCCCACCGTCCATGTTTTCATCCTCTTTTTCGTCATGATTGGATGTGCTGTAAAGTTGCAGGAGACAGGAAGATCCGTCAACATGAAGATTTCTTCTCTGTCCATCGAAAACTGCAATTCGGTCTCTTTGCCATTGATGGACAAGGCAGCTAATACTGAAATAACCATGACTTTATGGGGAATGGTTTCAGTAACGAAAACATTCGCTTTCGCTGCCCTTGCATTTGTAGCATCGTATATATTTGTTATTGGCTCTTTAAAACCTCATTAATGCATTAATTCTGAAACTTTTTGAATTGCTTAAAATCTAATGTTATCTCAAAAGTAATAATAATTCAATAATAAAAATCTTATCTAATGCAGCATGGCAATAACACAGAATTTTTATTACAGAAGTACAGATACCAATCAAAGCCACTTGGAAAAAACATCAAGAATTAAGAAGTTCTTATAATACGGTTTCCATTCACTGTAATAGATCATTGGAATCTTTTTTTTTGTGAATGTGAGAAGAAATCGTATTTTCTAAATTTAGCGCTATTTCGATGGTTCGCATAAATTAGATGGTAGCATATTGTTGATGTTAGCAGAAGGTAACATGCCATAATTCTAAAAACAGTAGAAGCATTGTTTGTTGTATTCTTCTAGTGTATTCTTCAGGTCATGGTAACCACGCTTTTCAGACCAGAAAATGCATGATGTTTGTGTTCATCGATAAGATTAAAGAAAAAATTGTGATTTTTTCTAATATCAGCAACACATTCAAATTGAGTATAACTGCATCGGAGAACCACATTTATATTTCAACCGTTCATTTTAAATTTGAGGAAATGAATTTTACATGAAACCTGGAGTGGAGAATAGAAAGTATATATGGATACTTGGTGAAACTGCAAATGGTAATATTTTTTCTGGCGGTGATTTCTTTTAATGGTTCTTGCACTTTTGTCCTCAGACGTCTTTAACAGTGATCCTGCCTTTAGACAAATCTCTTCAAGCGAACTGCATGCTTCAAAAAATGCATTTTAATGACTCTAATTAAATTCCTATCACACAAAAGTTTTCATTTACATATATAACAGAAGAATTTTGTAATAAGAAATTGCGTTAACTTCGACATACTATTATATAATGTTTGTATATGTATTTCAATACTAGAATTAATCAATAAAACGTCCTCTAAGATTGGAAGTATGTTTTTTAATCGCTTAATTCTGGTACTAAAAGAAATAACTGTAAAATTAGTTTTCGTAGTGTTCCATCAGCAGAGAATTTTATTCTGTAGAAGGAAAAGAAACAACCATTCGAGAATAATTTTTCCGCAAAGATAACGAAAATACCCAGACAATTTTAGCACTGAGAGAGTTTCAGAAACCTTTCTTTACAAAATTACGAGCATGTTAACGAAAGAAATTTGCCAACAATTTCCATATCGTCTGATGTGTTAAAATTCTTTCCTCACAACGTCTTTCACGTATCTCGGAAGCAGTGAACATCTTGGAAAGGCAAGAAACTCTTCAAGTCGATGGTACCAAAGCGTGAAACCTGATTCCTGATAGGGAATTGGTATCAAATTTCGCTGAATGGTAATCTCTACTAGTAATAAAAATGAATGTCTATGTAGTTGTGTGTCTGTTGGTACTATGCAGGGCAACAGATAAGGGCAGACTACCAAATTTGGCACAGATATACTGTGGAAGGGAGACGGGAATATGCACCTAGAAGAGATTTTTTTCATATTTAAATAAAAAATTTAATTGATTAAAAAAATGTAACATAATTTTTAAGATTTTCGTCGATAACTTCCGGAAATATTTTGCACACCATTTATTTTTGCACCATTTTGAAATTCAAAAAATTATCTTATTAATGATGCTAATTTGGTTGACTTGCCATTTTTTTTCTTAATTATGACAAATGTTTTAAAAATATTTTATACATAATTTGCAACAATTATTTTCATTGTTGCAATTAAATTCAAATTATTTCCATTATTTCTATAAATATTTAATCGCGTATTTTTCTTCTATTGTTGAAAGCTAAGGGAAGAAGATTCTTTTTATTTTTTTCCCTGTTATTTGAGAATGAGGAAATGAATTTTTAATTTCTAATTTTACATCAAATTTTTCGAGGAATCTATCAACAAAACTCTTTGAAATATTAAATAATATATCCAATAGGCTGAAAGATTGTATTTGCTCTTCTTTAATATTTTATCAGCACATTTCAATTCAGCTAACATAGAAGTAAACGTGCTTATATGTTGCAAGTAAAATGTAACACGCTATTTTAGTCTTGGAGTCAACTACACAGTTTACATAAGGAATAGGGAAAGGGAGTGTACATCGTCGAGTGCACTCCCTTTTCAACCAATCCTTCCGTGCAATTAATTACATGATAGATGCAGTGGCGTACCTGCAACTTTTGCCGCCCGGGGCGAACTTTCATTATGCCGCCCTCCCTGTACAAGTCACATAAACCTTAAAATAAAAAATAAATAAATTTCAGGGGGAAAAATTGCTTTATTAACGTAATTCATCGTTTGATCTCTGCAGATATGTTGTGAAATCGTGCTTCCACCACTTTCTTTCACATACCGGCAATTTACCGAAAAAAGGGCGAAAATATGAATTAATTTCAATAGATATTTTTTATGTACACAATGATTGAACTAGTTCCGCTGCTCTTCTTCTTTATGAAATTGTTTTCCTGCATGTCTGATTTTGTAGCCCCTTTCTAAGTGCCGCCCGGGGTGGATAGCCCCCATAAGTAAGCCACTGGTTAGATGACGAGGACAGTTACATTTCCATGCCACTATGACGTCACGTTTCTTGACTCCATTCGGGAGGTTCATGTGCACAATAAACAGAAACGGTGTACTGCTACTAAAATAACGCAGCTTAGATGTTTATCACAATTTTATTTTAAAAATATTTTGTTGAAGGATCCATGAATGTCGTTATGCATAAAATATTTAATTGAAATTAAACGCAATCAATATTCTCGGCGAACCAGTTGGTCGTCAGAGGCGGCTAGTCTATAATTTTAAAGTCAAAAAATATTTTGGCAGGCTCTTTTGACTACAGGGAACGTAATTTTACGAAGAATCAACTTCGAAGTTTTTAGCGACGCAGCATGGGTCAGTATATACCTGGAGAATATATGAGAAAATATATTGTACAAAAATTTATCTTTCTACTAATTCCATTTTCAAAATTGAATTACCTGTTGATACGAGGCATGGGTGAATTTATTACTCAATCACTGTTACAAATTTGCTCCATACAAAATTTATTGCATCTATATATTTTCTCTGATTTAAAGTATAGAAGCTGCTTTGGGGGATTTTTCTAGCAGTAATAAATATTACTGTAGCAGGCTTGCTTTTAAAAAAAATTAGTTTTTAAAAAAAGGAATTCTGAATTCATTTTAAGGAATTCTGAAATTTTCTATTAGAATTGCCTTTTAAAGACGTTGCTCGTCATTTTGAAGAAAATCCTTAGAAAGAATGAAAAGTAATATAGTAAATAATTCTTAACTTCTGAAGCATAAAGCCACATAGTATTTGCTAATTCTTCGTTTATTAATGTTTTAAAAATAACCTTTTAAAAAAATTGGAGAATATTTTCTTGTAAATTCAGACATCCTGCATAGAGCAAATAACGATTCAACATACTACAATACACTCAATTGAGAAAATTTTAGATCAAACTGATCTTCCTTTTTGGAAATCTTTCATTTGCTTTGTTTAAGAATTCTCTGGGTCACTAAATAAAAAACGGAAATTATTTTGCAAGCCATTTTTCCTAAAAATTATCACTTTAAAAACTTTATTTATTTAAATATGTGAAATCTCTCTATTTTTTTAAAATCTCTTTGTCAAATATGCTTTTTTTCTGAATAAGACAGTCTGTTTTGCTGTATAGTCCTCTTAGTTTTCACATCGTTTGAACTGGTAAAAAATATTTCTAAGTTTAATTCAACATTCAGTTTCGATCTCGCATTAAAAGTATCACATCTCAATCCAACGTGTATTTAGAAACTTGAGAACACACAGCAACGTGCAGCAAGAAAATCAAAAACAGATGCCATTGTTTAATTTCCCTTTTCGCCAATAAGTATTTCGAATATGATAGTTTCAAGACGATTTTCGCCACATCGTGAATTTGATCAAGAAATATTATTTAAATATTTGTTGGTTTCTTATAAATATGAAAATCGATGCAAAACTGAATTTTTTACAGATGCGGTTAAATAAGTTCATGATAATTGTCATCTGTTAAATGTTCACATAAAACAATACGGAAGTATACATTAAGATTGTGATAATAACAATAATGTATATCGAGCAACAAACATAGCAAAACATACACTGATAAAAATTCTTTGAAATAATTAGTTTTGCTTCCAAATTTATGTTACTTATGAAGAAATGTCTATAGAATAATATTGGAGAGAGATATGTGTGTGTGTGTGTGTGTATGCAAAATAAACTGTATCACAAAATGCTCTACTTTTCTTACATTTATTAAATAAATAACGCGCGCGTACATAGTTCCACAGTCAAAAATAAATATGCATTAAAAGCGAATAGTACAGCATTAAAGCAAACAAGTACAATGAATATTGTTGCGTTTGATAAATACACTAATTCATCAAACAGTCGAAAAAATAATTCTTGCAAACTAAGAAAGCGATTGCATATTGCCTGAAATCCGGGTGGATTACAAATTGCTTACTTTAAAAGGCATCATAGAGTAACGATTCTAAACCACTTTAACTGTCAAATGATAAAATCAAAGGAATGTTTAAAATGTTTTATATTATCATTACGCTATAAATTCTAGTTAATAAAATCGTACCGTCCTGCAGTACTAGAGTTATCAATCATGTTAACAGGCTTTAAGGCACGTTAAGAAGAATACTTGGTTTCATTTTATGGTAGTAAATTTTTACACGGAATCTCTTTGGAATTCATATTCAAATCAAAAAATTCCAAGAAGCATGCTTTCTCATAAATTTGTTGATTTAAATTAACTTTCGACTTACATATTAAATATTGAGCTTGTCGTTTTTTATGCTAAACCCAAAGTGATACTTTGGAGAATTTTCTCAGCACCTAACCCTTCAGATTATAGATTTAAATATTCCAGAATGGGATGATATGAAAAATTGATTTTCCCATCTTCAGAGGAATCTTCTGTGCTGTCTTCAGGGGCTTTCTGTTCTGTGAATGTTTCAACTTTAAAAGCATGAACTACGCCTTCCTCAGACTTTTCAACCGCTATCAAGTCTTCATCATCCACAATGCGCTTATTGGATCCTTTCGGAACCGGCATTGGTTTCAAGACAGGTTTCAAAATTCCTTCCGAACCTGTCTGGTCCGAGAACTGAGGCGCCACAGGAACTAAGCTGGCTTCGGAGATCTGTATCTTCTCCCCAGTACCGGAGGATGGATTATACATACCAGGTCTGATCTTGTAAGCTTTTACTTCATGAATAGAAGAACCGCTAAAGAAAGACTGAGGACTGGATTCCGTTAGACGAACAACTGTCTTGCCCGGAGTTCCTTCCTTGGTTAGACTGAACACCTTGGTAGATTCTGTCGGCGAGATTTTGATTATTTTGGCTTGGGCGTTGGAAGGCATGCCAAAAAGATGTTTCTGATCAGGTGTGGCAGCACCAACAACTGGTCTGCGAGCAATGACCATTGGAGGTGGAGGTGGTGGTGGAAGAGGCACTGAAATAGGGACAGGGTGGCTTGCGAATCCACTTGAACTGTACCGATCCGCAGGTTGGCGGATACGTTGTCTTCGAACAGGGATGTCATCTTCGTCGTCTTCCAGGAGCTGTTTTAACACCTAGTGAAAATAGCACAGAAGTTTTTAATTAGGCAAAGATTTGTTCTTATTTTAGAATTATTTTTTTCGAAATTGATTTCTTTTTCAATTCCTACTATTAGTTCACCCTCTCCCTATATATATTTATTTACATATCTTGTTCAAATTTTCAATCGTTCATAAAATACTTTTTATTCATCCACTCAAGTTCAAATACATTTTTTAAAACTTGTAGCGTTTTGTACTTCTTTTATATTAATTCATTAATTAAATTTAATTAATTAATTTTAGTTTTATATGGGAGAAAGCATATGTCGCCTTGAGTCGCTTGGTTCGAATTTTTCTCAATAGATGGAGCTAGGTTTGCCAGCTTCTAGACCTAATATCCTTTGTTTTCTGGTATTTTCACGAAGGCGTCATTTTTCATGTATTTTTGTTAGAGGGTAATGTTGATTACTCTCTTTATTCTCTCTATTGGATATGTTAAAAAAGACTTTATGAAGTTTTTCAATTCCTACTATTAGTTCACACTCTCCCTATATATATAAGATATTTAGCAGGTTATAAATTTAGGAATAAATACAGTTAGTGACGAAGCGTGTAGATCGCCGACCTAAGTAGGAATTGACTTTAGCTTTTTTTTTCTATTACTTGTTCTTATTAAGATTGGATAATGTTGAACAGTTATTGATGCTAGAATAATAAAAAAATATTAACAAATTAAACTCATCTAAAAATATAGCCACTTCAGTTTAACAAATCAGGATGTATAAAATAAAAATACATTTTGTATGATCGCATGTCCTTTATGTTAAATTTTTAATTAATGCAGAGATAAATAGATATTCGCATTTTATAATCCGTTAGACATTAGCCAGTAAGTCTTTTTACTGCTTAAGCGATTTATAATTCCAATTTAATTTAAATTTTAAATCCACATCTACCCAGCCTACCCAGGAGGGTGTAAGACCGGTGGGGAAGAAAAACAGTTTACAGAATAGCAAAACAGGTCTAGCACTTACAAACTAGGAGTGAAATTGCATGCAAAAAGCACTGAAGATGGCAAACACAATAAAATCCAAAAGAAATAGAATAAATTAAAGGTAACCAAATCTATTCATTGATACAAGTCCTCAACCCGTTCGCAACCCGCGCTGTAGGAAGTCAAAAACAATTTAAAATGCATACATATCAACTCAATAAAAAGAGGGGAACCTCCAGGAAAAAGCGATTTGTAACAATAATATGATTTATTTATTTTAAAAATTGATATTTTCACATAAAGGGATAAATAAGCAGCATTGATTGCATGATTTCTAATGATGCCACCAAAAAAAGAAGAAATTAACAAACTGAATATTATTAAACTGACAAATTAGAGCAGTGGCAACGAAAATGGCTGTCACTTTCGGCCAGAAAATACAATAAACGTACTACATCATTTTCTGAGCGATAAAACATACTACAGTTTATTAAATTTTTTCTCAAACTTTTACTTGAGACAAAACATGCACATTATTTACCAAAAGAATCTGTTTAGGGATGAAGTATGTTACATGGTTTCCAGACATTATGGTATGGATATCGTTCTATTTTAAGTAGAAGGAAAATTATTAAGTTTACTTGTCGTTTCGTTTGTGAAAATGAGTGAATTTTATTTCTCTGTTATCAATTATATAAAATGGCATAAAACTGATTTCTATGGTAGTAGATGAACGTAGATACTATATTAATGTCATCTTTCCCTATAAACAGACAAAGGGCACTATTAAAAACTTTATATCTCCCATGAAATGTACAAAATACAATTTATACGAATATTATACAAGGAAGGAAAGGAAATTGTGCATAAATCCCATTTTCAATTATTAAAATAAATAAATCTCGTGTTCAAATATTTTAGGAAAAGAGATCTAATGAAAACAAGCTCCACTTCATTTGGTTGTCCAGATAAATTTTAGATTAATTTCCTCCCCTTCGTGAAGTAGTATATTTAACAAAACAGCATGCATACTGTATAGTATAGAAGGTTAATAGTATAGAAAACTGCACAAGATAATTCAAATGAATTAGCATGCCGATAAAATTCTTAGAATCTGGGTTCACCAAAGAATAATGTTTAAGTTTGGGAACGTTCCACTGGAAAAAATTCAGATTCCTCTTAAAATTTCTGATGACTCGAATTAATTTTTATTCTGATTAAATTTTTCAGTATTTTGTAGCATTAGTTTCAAATAGGTAAATGTCTATACATTTAAAAAGTTGGAATTATAAATGTAAAATAAAAGCATGAATGAAGAATAATTAACATAATGGAATAAATAATTTATAAATATTATGATGAAACTGAACATAACAATTTGGATATAAAAACAAAAATATTAAGCTTACGAAAAAAGGTTTTGCTCTAAATTACAAATTAAATAGTAAAAAGACAAAAATTAAAATTAATTTAACAACTTCTAACTGCTTTTATTAAAGTACAAAAGGTAGAAATGTAAATAAGATGCATAGTTTCGTAACTGATTGTGTCACTTTACGATATACAAGCATTTTAAATGAATGCCAACGTTGTCCCTATTTATTTAACAATGCATGGATTTATTCCCATTTTTATCGACTAATTGATAAAAAAATAATTTGTTTTCTGTTTATTCAAGTTATATTCATCCTGTTTTACCAAATATATTTTAAAATTTTAGTAATTAACAATGCGTAAGTTTTAAGACGTTTTTATGCAATTCAGATTGGAGACAAATTGCTCAATAATTCTGATAGATGAACATTTTTTCAGAATTTTCTAATTGATCATACCTTTATCTTAAAACATTTTAATTCGAACGACTAAAGTGAATAAAACAATTATTATATTAAAACAACTTTAATATAATAATTCTTATTTTCTTCTCTTCTTAAAAAATAATTCTTATTTTTTAATATACTATACTTTTATTATATTAAAAATATAAGAATTCTTTCCTATTTTTGATATAATAAAAAAATGAAAACAAGCTTTTATTAGTATACAGAAAAGTTGAATTTAACTTGAGTTCAGATAATATTACAACAGTGTGTTGCTATCGGGAACAAAAACTGCAGAAAATTTTCGTACTTTAGTACATCAAGAAATGCGTGAAAAATCTAATACAAAATTCCATCTTTACGAACATGAAAGACGTTAAATAAAAGAGTGTAATAAAATTAAAAATTGTTGTTTAAGGCAGATTGTTGTTATATAGCATATATGAAATGCGAAATCGTACTTGATTTGGAGATATCTGCTTGAAGAATTGAGGGAAGTGCTTCATCTGCTGAGTCCAACTGATCTGCTTCTGCACTTCGTCTAAAAATTGAGGTTGTTGGGCCAGGGCACCTGCCTGCTGTCCACCGCCGAGGATAGCCCACAAAGTGCTACCGAAAGAATTCTTTTTATCGTTGTTACTCGGTGATGATCCTGTTTGAATAGTTTAATAACAGCATAATGAAGTAAGAAATGTAAAAGAGTAATTAAAATAAATGTAATCTTTCGAAAAAGTAGTTCTAAAATTTAATTAATCAAATTCAAATAAAAACAGTTTCGAATTTCATTTTGAAATATAGAATTCTTCTGCAATTAATAATTAATCCTTTGCTCCTAAATATTGTATCGATGTTATAAAAGAAGTTTTTTAAACTGCAGCCAGATACAATTCGTTTAAAGGAAACTTATGGCAATCTATTTTATTTAATTTTTCTTATGTTCTGTAACGCTGATAAATATTTCAGAAAACATTTATTGAAAAGAGTTTTAAAAAATTACCTTTTGTTATATAATTTATTGATCTAATTATTAATTATATTGCATATATAAAAGCAGATAATTGTAATTACATATATTAAATATAATTTATCTATTGAATCAGCTATGTCTTATTGTAAAAAAAATCAGCCAAAATGATAGAGTTCATCTTTAATAACTCACGATATAGCTTTTACATCGAGAGGTTTTAAAACTATACCATGGGTTATTTCCTACTAAACAAATGGGGAAAATGCTTTCAAAAATTCTCAGCACCTTAATACATTGAATCACAAACATTATTTCATTCATTCGGTTAATATGTTTAAAAAACGTTTAAAATTTGAAAAAGCTTTTATGGAAAGTGTCTTCTTTGAAACAGATTTAACTCTCTCAACAGAATTTCAATGCTTTTTAATGTTAATGAATAATTTTTAAAATAGAGACAAATGTGCATGTCCTCAAGAAAATGAAAACATTACCATGAGTTTCCCAATTTGAAATTTAAGCTATTTCTAGTTAGCCATAGTTTATGCTAATCCTTTCATGAAGAAATAGATTCTGTCGTAAAATGATTCTTAAAGTGCTCTCACTATAAAATACAGCACTAATCTTTATTTATTTTGAATCTACATTTATTGCAATGTTTTTTTTTATCAAAGTGTATTTGAGAGATAAATATACCTTTATAAGGAATAAAGGCAGAAAAAATACACAAAAAATGCTTAAGTTGTGTTTTAAATTAAAGATTTTGTATGTGAACTTAACATTCTGTTATTCTAGATGAAAGGCTGTTTTTTGAATAAACATAACATTTCTTTGAAAAACAAATATTCTCTCAATATATTATTAGAACACTCTAAAAATTTTTCTACTGAAGTCCGAATAAGATTCATTTTAATCTTACTTATGACGAGTGATGAAGACATTTCCAAACTTCATTATAAAGGAAACAATCGACTCAATATAATCGTAAACAAAAAAACTGAGCAAAATTTACAAAACTGATTATATGCATATAGATGCCTTGCGAAATTTGCAAAAATAGTTCAAAATTTATCTACATTAAAAAAAATTTACTTCATTAAAATAATTGCCATATTTTTTCTTAAAAAATTGTTTGTTGATGCCGGAATAATTTTGATATTAGTTTACATAAGCCATCATTCAATTTTTTAAAAGTATTTTTCTTAATTTAGGTTATATTATTGAAATAAATGTTCATTAGCAGTCAAACTGAATATCATTTCGGAAAATTAAATAAATGAATAACATCTGTTGAATGTATTTCTGTAGTGTTTCCTGCATGGTTTTATCAAACTAAATGATTCATTTTTCAGAAATGCATATAATGGCAATGTTTCACATGCTATTATTATTGTTACATTTCTTTTATTGGAATGCAAAATATGCCTCAACAGGAAATACAGAGAAAGTCCTGTACAACGAGTAGGGATTTCGACGAAAATCTTTCTATCACGGGTAATTTTCAATTGGCTAATGCTAAAGATACAGGAAAATACGAGTTTACAGTGAGTAAAAATTAAATAAGCTTTCTCTATAACGTTAGCGGAAGTGTCAGGGTAAACATATTTTTCTTTCTCTTTTTTCAATAATTATATAGAAGACAAAATCAAAAAGGACTGCTTTCATCCCTCCCCCAATTCCCTGATAGTATATTATTGAATATTTTTATAGTTCTTCAGACGTTTCATTTGCTGATATTACTGCATTCAATCAAATACAGAGTTATATTATTCCACCGACAATGAGTGGGCAAAAACTGCATGCTTTGGTTATGTATATTGATAAAAAACACTACCAAATAAAAAGGAAAAGGAGGTAAACATGGCTACTTCATTTTTAGCATTATTTATTGTATTTCACTCTGTTATGATTTGCTTATAACGAGAAGTCCGTTATAACTACAATTTTCACAGCAATTATACATTGCCATTATAACGAACTTTTACCTTACCTTCAGACATCAGCTGAGGTGATGGCGCTGTCTCTACGTGTCCTCCGAACTCTTCATACGGATTGGGTCTGTGACCCACGGGGATTCGAGATGAATATTTGGAGACGTGATCCTGCTGACCACCCCTCAGGTGGCAGGCACACGAGGTGGGAACTCGGAAGAGGTCTATGTGCAGCCCTAGGTCTTTGTTAAACACGAGAAGCCGGTGATAACTGTAGACTTGAGCACAGGTGGATTGCATGGGGCTCACGACATACTTGCAGGGGTTCCCAGATGCTCTAGCGAAACAAAAGAAAGGAAATGAGTCGTTAGGGTACTCTCAATCCAGCATTTCCAAAGGAAAATGTCTAAAAACTGATTCTATTCTTTTATAAATTAGCTTATTGTTAGTTATATTTCTATAACAAAGAAATTGCTTTCCAAGCAGCGAGCTCTCTTTGCGAAATGTACCAGTTTGATCAAAAATTACATGCAAATTATATGGAAAAAAAACGAATATTGATATTATTTGTTGGTAATTGATTTATACATCTGATATGTTTCCCAGCATACCTATCAAATGTATGATATATATTTAAAGTTCTCATACCTTCCAGAAAAAGTGAATTAGTTGCTATTCTGGTCCTTCACTTCTCTACATCTTTTAATGAAGCGTTTTATTGAATGATCCCTCACTATAAGCAATATGTTTTATAAAGAATACTTTATGACGAGAAATAAAAATATTTAACACTGATTATACAACAAAATTTAAAAAAGACTGAAAGCAATTAAAGATCAATCTTTTTAATTTTTTGTGGGGGAGGGGGGGTAGTATCCACAAAAGAAAAAAAATAGATATAGATCCTAATCATTGATTGAATTTCATCTTAATCGACTGGTTTCTCATTTTCAGTGAAACATTATATAGGTAATACAGAATTAATTCATAATGGAAAAAAATAATCTTCCTTGGAAAACTTAGAGAAATTCCAGCTTCAAATTATCGAAAAGGCGCTCATTTATATAGCCTTTCTGGTCTGAAAGGAAATATTCATTTAATAAAAATTGACTCAAATGGATAACTTCTTTTTGTTAAAAGTAGTTCTTTACTTTTATTATTTATGAGAAAAGTTATTAAAATTATTAAGCTAGTCACTATTTTTTACATATTATTTAAAATACGAAATAGAAGAACATGCATTCATTTACACATTAATGTTAGCCAGCGCAGTCTCTGGTCTGGATTGAACCATTCAAAAATTTGGATTTACAGAAAGTCTCAGGATTATAAATTTCAGCTTCTTGTCAAAATTCTCATCCGATAAAATGATCACTTTTTTTCTGTTACCTGATGCGTTACTTACAGACATTTCTCCATCCTCAGAGTCTGCGTGTATTCTCCAACGTTGACCACTACTTTCCACTCGCCCTTTCTGTTCTTAGCGCGGTGAGGTCGACCATAGTGTACCTCTGATGGGCACACGAAGCCCCCGGCAGGGCCATAATCCTTCGGAACCAGTGAGGAGCCTGAACCCTGAGCATAAGGACCGTAGTAGTGGTCGAAGGAGTAGGCCTGCTCCTGTTGTCGGGATAGACCTTCCACTTGACTTTCCCGAACTTTCAGCTCCGCATACATCAGGTCAAACTTGGACTTGTCTTTGTAGATGCTGCTCATGATGGCAGAACTGAAAAGATGGCAGAGGATATAAATCTCAGTGTTCGAATACGTTATACTTACAGCATGTATGGCAGAAGTTATATCAGATTAGGAATCCCATCTCTTTCCAAAGAACAGCATTTGATTTACCACATACAACTAACAACGAAGTTTATAAATGCGAATGGGCGATAAAATAGACCAATAATTCAAACGAATTAAAATTGTAATGCAAGCTATGATTAAATATGAAACAATCCTCCATATTTTCAGATTATACGTATTATAAATTCTGATACCATTTTATTTCTAAAAGTATTTAGGTGAGTCAAATTCCTGTAAAAATTTTTCAAGAATGTCTTAAGATTATTGATTCAATGAATTTTAAATAAAAGATTATTAGTAACAATTTTGACTTCTCTTTTAGTTTCATATGAGAATTTGCAAGTTCTTTAAAAGCAAGATTCCAATAATTTTTTTACTTTGTCTTTTAAATATTATTTAATAGAGGAATTCGTAGAAATACAAGTATTTTTTATTCTTTAAGTTAATGATTTAAGATAAAAAACCATTATATTAAATTTTAATTGATTTATTAGTTTTGTGCTGATTGGTTTTGTATTTTCCATAATGAAAACCCAAGAAAATACTTTGAGCTCCAATACAAAGCTGAGATAATAACATCGTGTTCATTTACGCTTATTTTGCCGAAGACTTTATTGTTTACTAACTCAGTTATTGTTTGTTGAGGATCAAATTTTTAAGGAACTATGTAAAAGTTCAGTATTAAAAAAAGACTCACTTGTGAGATAAAATAAGGAATATTCGTTGCTTCACTAATAATTTTTTAAATAAAATTAATTTGCTGAAATTAGTTTGCTTTAAATTAGTTCGCCTCAAGACTTACCTTGGATAGTCAGAGTCATCCAGACAAATTTCTTCAGTAAGTCGATCACATCTTGGCCCAAGAGACCATTCATTAGGTTTATAACTAGGACTGGCTTTCTCAATAGGCTCAGAAGCTTTCATAGAACCAATATAGTTGGTGGAAGGGGATTTCCTGTTAAGTCTGTATCCCATAGGATGTAATTTACGGTTCACCTGACGGTGATGGTTCATCATTTCTTCATTTTTAAGAAGAGACAAAAGGGCATTATCCAGAATACTGTCTGTGAGCTTGGGATCATCAAAAGTTGCTTCTGACGTGTAACTTGGTCTGTACGTCCCGAGAAGAATCGGTATGAGTTCCTGTGGTAAATCTGGTAGTGGCACAATTTTTCCTTTCAGTATCCTGATCACAGGCATAGTGGACTTGGAGATGAAGGATTCATGACCATCGTAAGGACTAACCACAATTCCAAACTGCCGTTGTTCAGAAGACACCATTTTATCTGTATTACTACGAGGATGCGAAGGATCATCTATTCTTGTTGCATTGCTGGAAATATTGCCGTCAATATTCAAGATACTGTGGAGCAATTTTGCAGCCACAATATTCTTCAGGAGTGTTGCGTTCTGAGTGATTGAATCGAATCCCTCACTTACGTTGAAATGTCCGTTAATCAGACTGTCATTTAAGACAGATGAATTTCGAAACATAATTTGTCGCTGCAAGCGAATCTGTTCAGCTAAAGGAGATGCTAAGAAGTCTGAAAATGACATGACATCACCTTGGGCTCTGGGATCACCAGATGATGGGAAATGGTCCATTTGAGCTTGATCATTTACATCTGAGTAAAAAGCAGATCGACTATTTTCAGGAATTTCATCTGACGAGTTTGATTGAGAATAATTGCTCACTTTGGAATCATCAAACTGTTGAAAAGCATATTTTCTAGCCATCCTCTGCCTGCTTTTTGTAAACTCGCCCAAAATATTTTTCAAGCTTGATAGCAAGGGAAAATGTGACGTTTCATTGTTCTCTTCGGGCATTTCTATGGAATCAAATTCGTTTTCATCTTCGTTTGACTTATCAATTTTATCAATACTGTGTCCTATTCTTTTGCTCTGAAAATGGCTAAATTTTTCTTTTGACGATAAATCGGAATCTGCCTGACGTTTACGCCGAGAAGTTCTGGGGGGATCCTCATCATACCGAAGCGCTCTTGGCCCGAAGCGAGGTCTTTCTGATGATTCACTCACCTCGTTCACAGTTATTTGATCTCTCAGAACTAATGACGGTCTTCTTATTATAAGATTTTTAGCATCCTGGGGTTTTACACGATTTAATCTCAAAACCGGAGTTTCGGCAACGATGTGTTTGTTTGAAATACCGGTCTTTTTCATTTCGTCTTTTGGATGTTCTTCATTAAAATTCAGATTGGCGTCATCTTGATCTGAATCGGAATTAATTTCATCATGACCAGTCTGTACAGGATCGGAATTAACTGCTGTATTTGTTACTCTGTCCTCACTGAAATCAGGTTGAATATGGGGTTTTTTCTCGT
Organism: Araneus ventricosus; assembly: GCA_013235015.1. Lineage (NCBI taxonomy): Eukaryota > Metazoa > Arthropoda > Arachnida > Araneae > Araneidae > Araneus > Araneus ventricosus. The sequence continues at coordinate 303,975 of BGPR01000884.1, forward strand.
GCGGCTTGAAGGCTGTTCTGTACTGATGGCCATACCCATCTGGATTTGATGGCCTATTCGGATTATTAAATGTTGGCCTATAGGGAAATGTTGGTCTCGCATCATACCCAGCATTTTGAGACTGCTGTTGGTAATATGGAACAAATATTGGAGGGATGTACCTTGGATGTGGCCCATTTACGTTCACATCAACAGTTGGAAAGAAGCGTTGATGATGAAATTGTGCATTGTTTCTTTCATTTAGTACATCTTGCCTCCTATTTATTGACTGTCGATAGATTACCGGCTGTCTTCTTTCATTTGCGACATTAAAGTTGTTATTTATTGGATCCTGTCTCCTTGGAGGTTCTTGGGTATTAGGATTATCATTTCTGCTTGAGTTCAAAACTGGATTAGGAGAAAGAGTGCCGTTATTTCCTCTGTTGCCTATTTTTCTTATCCTTACTGCAGATGAATGGCTGCTATCCAAGCCAGCGCTGACTATGAATTCCGCTGCTGTACCACCAATGGGGCCATACAACTGGGGCATTCGCCTCAAATGTTCTTTGGTGATGATGACAGTAGGGAGCTTTCTGCGGTTGTTGCGATACTGAGATCTTATGTCTTGAGCGTTGATGCAAATACATAATAAATGCAGTCCTATGATGTACCAATGAAACTGTAAGAGATTAGGAAGATATTATTAAAAGATTGTCACTGCTATTTGTAAGTTTTCATCGCGTTGTACAATGAAACACTTCATCTTGTTTCACAATATGAAGTATCAAAATAAGAATTGACTATCATGAAATGAAAAATATTTTATATTGCTAAGGGAGTTTTGGAAAGAGATTAAGACAGCTTATTCAATCATGATACTTGATTTACTTAGACGAAATTTCGGAAATTCACAGCTCTAAATGAACACAAATACGTGTATTAATTTTAAGCTTTATTCTTGAGACAAATTAAAATAAGAAATGAAAATATTCTTCTTGCATATATACAAAAAATATATAATGTACTGAGAAATTTGCCTTGAAAGTTTGCTTTTATTGACATACTTTACAAAGAACTGTCAAATCCTGTTAGGAAACTTATTAAACCAAAGAATTTTGGATACAGAATTAAAAAAAAACTTTTAGAAAAGATTTTTAACTCTTTTTTTTATTTATCTATTAATTAAAACCCAAATTGACTCCGCCTACCCATAGAGTTTAAGGTTTGAGACTGGCCGATGGGGAAAGAAACACAAAAAAACACAGGATAAATAAAGCACATTATAAAAACACAGAATTAAAAATACAAAATAAAAAACGGAAAATTTAAAATGCAAAAAGGAAAAAACAGAATAAAAAATTAAAAATACAAAATTAAAAATAAAAACACACAGAATTATAAACAAAGAATTAAGAGCCTATAATTAAAACCAAATTGAAAGTCCATATAAACCTTAAGAACAAAATCCATAATCAAATCAAATCTAAAGATGGTAAACAAATCCGGGATCAAAAAAATATTAAGATCGATTTCAAACACAGTTGACTAATTCCAAAACAAAATCCTTATTTTACTAAAATCAAGGTTAAAAGTAGTAAAATATAAATAAATCAAATCATTTAAATTTAAAATATAAACAAATCAAATCAATTAAATTTAAAATATAAAAAACAAATAATAAACCATTCTTATAATTAATCAAAATCAACAGTCTATTTCAAATTATATCGCTTATCCTATATGCTTCGCACATCCTGGAGACAGCTCTTATATTTTTAATTAAAAGTTTAAACCAATCTTGTTTGTTTGCATCTGAGGTCGAGTTAAGAGGTGGTTTTGTGTGTGTATGCAGTGAAACAGTTAGTGATATGCATCAGCAACTTCCCCGCAGATGCATTCATAGTAATAAAAAGAATAATAAGATTAGCTCTGACGTTCATCAGATCTTTTTAAATCTGTTATCTGACCCGGGAATGAAAAATATTATTCCTTTTTGTCCCTTTTTAAAGCCAAATCTGTCAAGGGCCCAAAGAACATTACTATACTCCAGGAGCTATTTATCCTTACTGTGCCACTTTATGATGTTCAGTGATGAAAAAATCTTATTGTGCCTCAGACGCCACACACCCTAGTTATGCCATTGGATCGTCAGCTCAGATGTATGCAAGCTGTCCAGTAATCGGAATTATACAGGGTGTCCATAAATTATTGTAGGGGTTACCTTACCGCAAAACTTTTGATTAAAGAATATGACTATAAATATTATTACATATTCATAAAGTAAAACTCAAGAAGTTTTTTAATAACACAAACAATATTAAAAAATTTCTATACGGCAGCTTTTCGTGGCATGTACCCCATCGACACTTGGATGGAAATTGAGTTCGATATGTTACGTACCACAAAAAGCTGCCACAACTTTTGTGTTAAAGGTTTTTTGATAGCTGGCACAACTTTTGAATTAAAGGTTTTTTTATAGCTGCCACAACTTTAGAGTTAAAGGTTTTTTTATAGCTGTCACTTCTTAAAAGTTTGTTGTTTTCATTTCATCCAAGATACTTAAATACCTAACTGCTCTTGTATAAATATTGCATGCATTTTATTAACCTTAATCTAGGCACATCGAGACTGAACTCAATTTTAAGCGAAGTGTCAATGGGTTACATGCTGCGAAAGGGATGCCATGTAGAAATTACTCAATATTGTTTTATTATTAAATACCTTTTCGAGTTGTACTTTACGGATATACAAGTGGAACCTCTCTCAACGAGCACCTCTCATAACGAGTAATTCGCACAACGAGAAAAATAAATTGGAAAAAAATGCTCGCTTAATGAGCGACGTTTCGAATAACGAGTAATGAATAGAAAGGAAGTCCCGGATCGTGCGCCTGCTACATCATTCCGTGTTTGGCACTTGTTCCGCTAGCATCAATTGATCGCTTGTGATCACACATTTTTCCAAACTTGTATTTAGACATATCATTATAGCGATCAATGAGCCATGATGAGACCATGAAGAGGCCAGTCTTACTCTCAGAGAATTTCGGAAATATTACTTTCACATCGATGCCTGCATCAAGATGATCGAGAATACGTGGGAAGGAGTCACCAAAAGAACCCTCACTTCTGCTTGGAAGAAGCTTTGGCCGGACAGCGCTATCTAATGTCCCTTTGAGGGATTTGATACAGTACCTGTGAAGCCTGCAGTCTGCCATATAGTGAGTGCCTTTGGCCAAGATCATGGGATTGCAGGAGGAAAATGATATCTATAAGCTTAAGGAAGACCACAGCCAAGAACTGACCACAGAAGAGTTTACGTTGCGATGCGTTAAGTTGCATTGTGTTTCATAGTAAGAACTTGTGGAGGAGAACGTGTCAGCGGAGGAGGTAACAACAATGCAACAATCTTCTGGCGCAATAAGAGAAATGCTCAAAGCATGGGAAACTGTCGCATCGCACATTAAGAAGCATCACCCTAATAAGGCAGTAGCCATACACGTTGCAAATTTATTAATGATAATGCTGTGTCGCATTTTCGTCAACTTTTGAAGCGACAGGGGAAAAATGTCTCTAGACAGCTTCCTAGTAAAAAAGAATTAGGTATAATAAACTAATCGTATTTCGATTTTTTTCTGCAAATCGAATTCGCATTCCACGTAGGTTCATTCCGCTACAGAAGAAAAGATGAAGACGATTCGAGATCCTTAACAATGTTATATATCACTTTCTTTAAATAAACGTTATACATAAAATTAATTGAGCATTTTTTTCGGCATGGAACGCATTTTACATTAATTTATATTGGAAAAATTGTTCCGCTTAACGAGTATTTCGGATTACGCGTAAGATACCGGAACGAGTTATACTCGTTAAGCGAGGTTCCACTGTATAATAATATTTATCGTCATGTTCTTTAAACAAAACTGATGATGTAAGGAAACCTCAACAATAATTTACGTACACCCATCAATTTCATAAAATGCATAATGACACTGATTTTAATATAAGAATCTTTTTTGTAATCAATTCCTGACAAATTTAATCAGTGACTTAACAAGAGTAGATGGTCACTTTATATTTGGCAATAAAAAATAAAGCAAATGCAATAGCGTTGCGTCTTCACGACTCCACCTCCCTCAACAATTGCTCCCGAAACGTTGTATCCCCCCTTCCGAGCACCCTCTCCGCTGCGCCACTAAACTGAGTACTCAACAGTTTTGAATGACACAGAGAAATTCGTCATTCTTCACTCACGACATTCTTAATCATCGTGCTTATTCCCAAAAATATAGATTTGAACTTGTTAAGACTTTATTGAAGTTAAGGTTCAAAACTTTTGGTTTATCCGGGTTCTAAAGAAAATTTCTAAATCTGGAAGAAAGAATTCTTTACAGCTTATATAAACCGGATAAAATCTAGCAGACCTTAAGACTACTTTTCTTTTCCAAATGAAAAGAATCCTAATCTTTTTATTCTAAATGTACGAATTCGTCTTATTTTCTTTAATTAATTGAGATCTGAATTGCTTCAAAAGATTATTTTCCTAGAAAAGAATTATCGAAGGACGGAACAAAATAAAATAAATTTAGTTTCAGACCAGACAGACAGAGTCAACAACTGTCTGCTATGCATACACAGTTTTAACGGCATCTTCTTTGTTTATTTCATAATGGAAATAAAAACTAGCGTGACAATCACAAGCAACTCGAAAACAGAAAAGAGAGCCGAGTAATTTTAATCTCTTGGCGAAAAGAAATTATAAACACAAAAGAAAGTAAAATCCTGAAATTTCTATATATTTACTCCCCTCAAAAAAAATCCCTACAATTTTATGAGCCAGATTCTTTATTACTGCTTCCCCAGGCGTGAGATGCTGTTTTCGCCAAGCGAGGTGCCAAAATAACAAAGGGGCGGTTTCGACCACAGAAAAAGAGCTCCCGAACTGGTTCCTGACGCCTTTGACGAAAGGTGAACGGTCAGCCGCCCTTCAAACAAATAAACTTTCTCTTGCGACCCGCGAATTGAATTATGAAGGTTGTTCCTCCTGCTCCCACTAGAAGACGAGAGCCAAACCGATGACAACTCTTTACCAAAAGTCATCAACTGTTTGCTGAGTTGCAATTTGAGATGCTACAGGGACAGCTATTAATGTCGTTTTCTGCATACAATATGAAATTTCCAAGAGTGTATTCAGGACGACACGGCAAATGTGTAATTCATGAAGCATAGACGGATTTAGGGAAGAGGTTTATCTTGGTGTGATGAGACACCTAAAATCAATAAACTAAGAAATTCTGTCAAATTATGATGTGTTTTTAGGACCCCGTGATTTGCAGGAGTGAGATCATAAGGGAAAACAGAAGAGAAATCATAAGGGAAATCTAAAATTTCTTCATCGTGATATATAAAACATGCTTAAAATGAGTTTACCCTTAATTACTCCAAAAGTTGAATGCAGAAAAGTCAGCAGCAAATAAGAGGCAAGAAGAAACAAAAAAGTGACAATTTGAGGCAAAAATACAAAGAAGAATCCAATAACCCATAAACTAAGTATTTCAGCCCTAATTTCAATTAGTTCAGTCATGGAAATTGCTTTCTTACTGACAAGGCAGTGTGCTGGTACAAAACCATTAAAACAGGAGCACATGTCGTCTATCTCTATTGATTTTAAATCATTTAATCTTAATATAAATAAAAGTCATTGTGGCTATGTTCCACATCTGCTCCTAAACCAATGGACAGTTTTCGACCAAATTTTGTACACTCATTATTTAAGACAAGGGGAAGACACTTATGAACTTTCCAAAGTCCAAAAGTTAATTAAACAGGCAGTTAATTAGAAATTAACCGAAACCGTTTTTCCGTCGTAACTTCGGAGCAAATTGACAAAAAATACTTTTATACCATCTTAAACTTCAAAATTTTACCTTTTCAATAACACCAATTTTATTTCTGTGACATTTTTCCTTCAATTTTTATTTATTTTTTAAAGCTTAATAATTTTTAATCAATGAAGACGATTTTGAAATGACGCAAATTAATAGCTACTCCGTTGCTAGGCAACGGTTAGACTTTGAATTAACTTACCTTTATTTCTGAAAATTTTGCTTAATTTTATAAATATCTATAATATAAAGCAGAAAATACATGTATCTGTCTGTCTGTCGGACATAAGAACTCCTTCTAAACGATGAACGGTAGCGACATGAAATTTACAGTCGACATTCTAGATCATATTTCTAGGTCAACGGGGCTATTTTCAACTTTCAGAGTAAATTAGTTCTTAATATATTTAATTAAATAACGAAAATTAGCCGTTTTTAAGCCTACTGCTAAGGCGTTTTTTGCCAATAACTTCTGAAATATTTATTAAACAACAATTATTTTCATGCCATTTTAAAGAGCAGAAACGGATCTTTTTAATGCTAATAATTCCATTGCGATGAAGTGTTTTCTCTGATTGTTATTAAGGATAAAAAAATATTTTAAAGCAATTTCTAGCAATACTTTTTATTCTTATAGAAATAAATTCAAGCCAAACTACTGTTTCGCTTGCGGGCTTTTACCAGTGTTAAAGTTAATATAAGAAAATATTGCTTTCTTTGACCATAAACAACAAAGGAGACTTTTCACTTCCGGTTTCCTGTTGTCATAGCATTTACAGCTTTTAATACGGTTACACAGTGATCCAATGACGTTAGTGAATTATTCTCTCGATGTTTTGTTTAATTTTCGCAAATTTTTAACTGATCCTAATGAGTGTGTGCTAAACCTTGAAGGCTACTTAGTCCGGTTGCTATCTAAGGAAGAGGAAAAAGGGAGGGGGAAAAAGATGTTCTAACGGTCTATCTGTCGCGAGAACTCCTCCTAAACGGTGAATAGTCTTGACATGAAATTTGCACATGCCATTCTGGGGTCCGTTCTTAGATTAATTCTACTCTTTCAAACAAAATTATTTCCTAAGATATTTAATTAAATAACGAAAATTAGGCCAATTTTCGGCGTTTTATCTCAGTTTTTCGCCAATAATTTCAAAAAAATATATTGCACGTAGGTTATTTACATACCATCTTAAAGAGCAGAAAATCATCTTTTTAATTATTTCAAATTAAATGTTATGCGTTCTTTTTCTTAATTTAATGAAAATTTCAAACTTATTTCATACACAATTTGTAACAATGCTTTCTGTTATTGTAATTAAATTCAAACCATTGATCGTTTTATCAAATCCTTCATTTTGGTATTTTTGCCATTGTGAAAGTTATGATAAAAATATTTTCTTTGAATGTTAACATAAACGCAGAAATTTTATTTAGCTTTTATTTCGTAGCATATACCTCTTTCAATATGTTTGCGTCACAATACAATGATGTTAATTACTCTCTTTCTTCGATGCTTCATTTAATTTTACAAATTTTTAATGATCATAATGAGTGTTTAAAATCCTTGAAGATTGTTGAACCCACTTCCTACCGGAGGGAGAGGGCTTAAGGAGAAAAAGAAAGAACACGATGCTTTTTTTTTCAGGTCAGTGACAAAAACACTAAAGAGAAGAGAATTTTAGTCCGAATAATGGTAAAAATTAAAAGATATGAAAGAGTTTCTGCTGTTGCCGTAGCAATGATTGGGAGGGGGAAATGGAGTATAAAGGACTACGAAATTCTTTCCAAGTGGTTCAAACTAAGGAGAGGAAAAAAAAGAAGGGTATGTTACTGCTGGTCCAAAGGTTCAATTGATTAACGCAAATCAACGAAAGACGCTTCCGCGAAAAACACTTTTAGTAAATTGAAAGTGTTATAAGTGTTATATATTTTTATCCCGAGCAACGCCGGTCATATCAGCTAGTTTACATATATTTACTACCAATGTCGTTGTTTTTCTTTTTTGAATTATGAGAAACAGAAAACAATTCAAGTAAGTCAAGTCTCAGTAGAGCATAGACCAAGTCTCAAATAGTTTTGCATCTTGAAAAAAAATCACCTCAGATTAAGTATTCGCCTTAAAATTTAACTAATTAAAAGTTTTTAACCAATTAATTTTAATTTGAAATTGGAGTTCAAAACTTTTTTAAAATTACATTTCCTACATCCCTTCATTTATTTATATAATTTTATACGTATGTATAAAAATAAAAATATGCAGTGTAAGGTTAATTCTAGGTAACGGCACAACAAATGTTATCGGACATTTTCGAATATACTCATACAAAAAAACATGATCTGGAAAAAAAAATATTCTTGTTATTTACGGGTTATTTATAAGTGTGATCTATATATAAAAAACGTTAAATTGCGAGACAAATGTGTCTACTTGCTCGACAAACGTTTTAGAATTTAGGTCAAGAAAGTGTGGAATTATATCTTCTTTCTCTTGATTTAGTTGAGTAATTATTAAATTTCTACTTATCAATTTAAGAGGAACTTTATGTGTGATTGAAATGTATTTAAAAATAACTTCTTCAAATTGAGTATTTTTAGAGAATCTTTCGATATCATCAGAATTTCGTTGAATGCAAATCCTTATCAAAATTCTAAAGAAATCGTGAAGATTTCATTTTTTAATAAATATAATTATTGAATGCCGCCTTAATAGCTATTAAGAACGCATATTATTCGAAATGCCCGAAATACTTTTGGAAATTAAATAAATGTTCCATCCTCGACTTTTTTGGGGGGAAAAACTGTTTCTCCTTTATTACAACCGCCATGCTCAATATTAATTGGTGTAATTTGATTTGATAGATTAATATTTTTGGTAGGAAATGTGCATTGTAGACTGTTGAATATAGAATTTAAAATACAGATCGATACTTAACACAAACTTGGACTCTGATTATATGAAATGTATTAAGACACATCACATTCGAATACTGAAGTAAAATCCACAAAGAATTGTACGCAGTTTAATAAAAGGAAGTTCTAATGCTTCGCAATAATTTCGATGCCATGCCTTCCATTCCTCCCAGCTTGGCGTTAGAGATATTACAAACCATAAAGTCTATTGTCTGAACTTCTATTCAGAACACTCTAAAATTAGGAAGTACTATTCTTCGGCTGAACACAATTTTGAACTGGCTTAACCTTTTGTCAGACGACAAATACAGTGGAACCTCGGGAATCCGACTCCCAGGAAACCGAAATTTCGGATAATCGGAACATCTTTTTTTTAATTTTCTGAAATTTTTTTATTAAAGAATGAAGAGAAAATAACAATTACGAATCAGAAACAAAGCTAATGTTTATTCCTAACTAAAAGAAACATTTGAATTTGTATTCAAGAATAAATACAGCACCTTAATTGGTAGAAACAAAATGGGTTTTCTTTTGACGTAAGGAACTGAACCTGCTTGACGATGCGACTAGCTCTTTCCGTACTCTTTCATAAAGTATCAAAATTCAATACTCTACTTCATTCGGTATATTAAGAGTATTTTGCCGAATTTTCCAGATAATCCGAATTTCCCGGAATCCGAACAGAGGTCAGCCACGATTAGTTCGGATTCCCGAGGTTCTACTGTGCTAAGATGTTTGGTAGCAAAATCTCGATAGGTCGTAAATTCGTCGGCGTTCAGATGTCTCCACGCTGGTGTGGAGCGGAATTATGCAACGTGCGGGTACCGGCTCATGTGTCGTCCTCGTTATGCGACAGCGGTTCGAAATTGAGAGGTTCATCACGAAACAACCTTCGAGTAGCCTCAAAACAGGACGTTAATCAATTCGTTTGTCTCTTACTTCCGATAAAGAGTAGAAAAAGACCAAAACACTTCATCAAATTGAATCATTCCTATGAAAGGAGATAATTGTGGTACCTGTCAAAGTAGCATTTATCTTCAAGTGAAATGAACCTAGGATATTGACTCTTTCCTGTTTGTGTGGGTAAGACTGGATTTTTTCCTAATTCGCCATAACCTCCTCCAGGCACCAACCACTCCTCAAGATTGCATTTCCTAATTCTTCAAGCTGCGTTTGATGTTTTTCTAGGCAACTAATCACGTGTATGCTCTTGGGTACATACTCTGGGTTACTGAATTTCATTAAGCATGCTTTAATCCGCTGAGAAACTCGATTTTTGATTATCCAGTGGCTCGAACGTGCGGCATTTACGAAAAAGCTTTATTACCTGATTTCTCCCGGAACAGATACAAGCTCATTCTTTATTCAAATGTTTACTTTATCACTCTCCGTCATAGGTTATATGCCTGATCGATCAGAAATACACTGAAAGACGCTATAAATATAAATATTTAAATCGCTGTTTTGAATTCACTTAAATAATAATTCACAACTTCTTGAGATATTTACTTTACAAGAAAAATTGATTTTACTTGCAGGGTGTATCTTCTTCACTCCTACGTAATATTTTTAATATACCTTGTTTATGCTACAGACGAGATGTTTCTTGCGTTCTTTTCTTTTACAAAGATATTAATGGTTCAATTGATTGAAATAATATAATGAGCTCTATAGATTTCGCTGTGCCCACCAGATTTTTAAGAAACCAAAGTTCCTTTCCAAATTTATATTCAAAATTTAATTATATTAACAGGTTCTCGTTATATAGGTTTTATAAAATTTTTAACAAGTTCTCTGATGAACTTGACATTTTTAATATGTCTCTTGGTGCTTTTAAATCGAAATGTTTGCATCTTTTAAATGCATGTTGTGTTTTATTTTGCCTTTTTACAACATTTTAGATTTTTATGCGTTTTGAGTTTCCGTGTTCTTATGTAATCGACCATTTTTTTTAAATGTTTTTTATGGGCTTTAATTTTTGTACTCTGTTTTTGGCACCGTGTTTGAATTTATTTTTATCTTAAGTGTTGTAATTTATTTTTGTTTCAAGTGTGTATTTCCGTTTTTTAAATTCCTGGTGTGTTTTTAGAAGACTCGGTACTTGCGTGTTTTGATTTTTTAACCCTTGCCTTTTGGAAATGGGTTTTTAATTTTTTTAAAACGACTTTTAGTATCATGGTGTGTTTTGGTGCTTTTGTGATTATGTGTTTTCGTTTTTAATTATATGTACGTTTGCAAAAGTTTTATGATTTTGTGTATTCTCTGTGTTCAACTTTTTGTTTTCTGGTGCATTTTTTTTTATTTACTCGTTGTGGCTTTTGCTCTTTGTGCGTTTGTTGTGTGTTTATAGCACTCTGTAAATGGAGTTTTCTCTGTAGTGTGCTTTTCTTTAAATAAATAAATTTCCTTTAAGAATTTGTCATAATCCTTTCCCTTACTTAATAAATTTTCAGAAATAAGTATTCCTAAATACTTAAAAAAGAACAATTGACCTAGAAATGGTACCAGAAGGACACGTGAAACTTTTATGCCGGCACTGTTCACCTTTCGAAGGGGTGGTTGTGACGGACAGACAGACACATGCATTTTCTGTTTTATTTTATAAATAATAAAGCTGCACATTTCACCTTCCGCTGTGAATACATATCCTTTTATTACAAACATTTTTTATGATTGTACATCTTTTTATTGTGAGCCGAAATTTCAAAACAAATTATAGTTTCCTGAGAATAATATAACATACCAGTTTCAAAATGATTGTCTAATTTGTAAATAAAAAAAGAGGAAAGTAAATAAATATGTCACTCTATTGTGATAGACATTAATTGGGAATTTTATGTGCAATATGAGTTACGTTTTCAGTTATACCGAGATGAAGTTATTTGATATAGATTAGGGTAGCTTATAGATAATGCCAAAAAACTGATTAGCAATGAAGTAAATACAATTGTGCTCATATTTAGTCCAGGAAGTTAAACTATCTAACAAAAAAATTTACTTGGCTCAAAGGGTTACCATTTTCTACAACTTTCCCCGACTGCATCAACATAGGCCAAACAATTTAAACTTTATCATTCGTTAATGTTGTTTGCGCTAACGCCGTCCCACCGATACTAATGTAAAATTGAATTGAAGTGATGTGATGTGTATTCTGGTGAGAATTGGAATCTGATAGTGCGCCAGCGCGCTGAGTTGCAGTGAATAAATGAGTGAAATTACGATTCGCTTTTGAGTGTTTTTGTTTATCGTGCGAAAGTATCATTTGGATATTATGAGCTCAAAATATAAGGGAAATACAACAACCTATGGACCGTGCATAACAAATGTGACGTCATTTAAATATGCGTGCAACTAGATAATAGCCATATACTAGATTCCCAAATAACTATCTGATCCTGCGTCAAAAAGTTTTTCAGTATGATATAGTACAGTAAATAAATATCAAACACCTGAGATTTGATTTATTAGATTATTGTTTCGTTTTGGAATTGTGCCATGAGATTTTTTAGATGGATTCCATTGCTTTAAACCGCTGACATATACACTGGTATCTAAAAAAATGCACAATTTTAAAAATGCTACAAAACTGGAGTTGATATGAATACTACGGTTCGCAATCAGTTGCTGAGAATCGTGGGTCATACTACCGTCAGAACTCACATTTTACAGTGAAGATTCGGTCAGGAGGCAATTAGGGGGCCGCCAGAAGGCGAAAATGGAATTTGACCCATCCTGTTTCATAGAAAACTAATAATGAGATGTAACTTTCATCATATGCTTGATGTACATAATATTTGCATGCATTTTCGTAAACACAGCACAAATATTCGGGAAGATATAAAGGTTTCCTTAAAAAATCTCAAATAGTATCCATATTAACTTTCAATTATATAGCATCTTGAAAATTGAGCATTATTTTTGGTAGCTAGTGTAACACAGAAGCCACCCCACCTTACAAGACTACCACCGCACTTCTATCCATTTTAAACATGTATATGATCATCGCATACCACTGCATGTGCATTTTCATTTGTTCTTTTTTATAATATAGTGCACTCCGGGTTAATCGAATTAAAGGGAGGAAAACCATTTGGAATAACGATTTTTTTCGGCTAGTACATGAAAATCCCTATTTTGTATCTAATTACAGCATGTAACTCTAAAATGTTTTGAGAGCAAAACGAATGAAAACTCTCTTTGTGGACTACACTTATATACTTTATAAAAGTCAACTCTCCGTCGGGCACAATATTCGTAACGGCGAGTTAGGGCGCAATGCGCCTGACAGACACAGTTAAATAATAGCGTAATTAATTTTGTTAATACTCATTAATTTTAATTTTAGCATTGTAGAACTAATCACTGACCTTCTTGGGGAGACTTAAAAGAAAAAAACATAAGAAAGGCGAAGTTCGGGTCCGCGCCGTAGATTTTTCGTGAAAACGTCGGTAGAAAATCATAAAACAAGTGTTTCATATTAACAGGCAATTTAATATGTAATTATTATTTATGATTTTATCTCAAAGAGAGAGAATAAATACAAGAAACTATTACTATTAAGTATTTATTTAGAGTAGTTTTAGATGGCGCCATCTGTTGACAGTACATAGAACTACATTTCGCGTATGCGCGGGAAAAAAACATTACTTACTACAAATGCTCATATTTTCCGTAATATTCAAATTTTTGAATTCAAATTTTAATACAATGTTTCTTTTACGTATTGTCAAGCATTCTGTAAGTTTCGTACAATTCGAAAGAAAACTCTGCATGTTATAATAAAAAAACATGCGGAGTTTGAAATTTTCAATTTAATACCATTTTTTACTTATGTTCTGATAAATATTTTTATTGTCTCACTTTGGGTTCTAGTAATACTCCTCAAGCACTTTAAAATGACACCAGAATCAACGCTAATTCATAACAATCACGCGCATGCGCCTACACTGGTACGATGACGTCACAGGCAAAACAAATTCTATGCGACAAACTCTTACAGATATATCTATCCGTTGTGGGGTCAACCATTCTTTTCGCATTATTAGTCTCGTAGTTATTAGCGATTCAAATCTGACGGTATTTTGTCACACAAGCAAGTTCGACCGACTATCACTGTAACGAGCGGAAGGACGTTTTCACGTCAAAAGGAAACCAGGAAACGCGCTTCGGCTTCTGCTGATCGGTAGCCATTGCGAATTGAAATCTCTCGCTGTAGCAAATTTAGAACGTCATAATGGTAAGCCACCTATCTGAAAAAAACTTTTTAAATTGTGCTTTCATTTTAAATAATTTTTTTTATTTTAAAAAAATTAAATGTTTTTTTAAATTAATTTTTAAAATATGTCTAACAATTCTCGGACACCCTGCACATCACTTCCATAATTCTAGATTTCTGAGTTCGAACGTAATAACGTAATTTCATTATGACAATATGACACGTCAAAAAGTGAAAATATAGTTGCAAAAAAAATTATCGCTTTCGCGATTATTTCCGTGCAGTGTGTAGTACGCATTTCTTGCATTTGCGATTTCAAAGGCATTTCGGATAACACGGGTTTCGGTTAACCCGAGTTCGCTTAACCGGGGCTTTACTGTATTAGGAGTTAAGAAAGCTGCCACTTCATCGTTGTTGACAGTGGTGTGGTTTGAGTTTTATGGCACAAGATGGCAGATTTGGCCATGCTGTGCAATCATATGATCAGCATAAGGAAAAGATTGCATGTAATACGGATAAATCAAAATTATGAGCACGAAAGAAAATTTTTCATTTTCTGGGCATAACCCTTTTATTCCCACGTTTACGAAGACAGATCTAGTTTCTCACAGCAATTTTTCGCACACCAAATTTTTTTTCAGTTATCCATGTAGAAATTATACGTGCACAATAAGCTCATGCACCAGTCACAATGCATGTTTCAACCACGATAATCAACCTATTACTACTTGTTTTATGTTTTCGTGACTTGTTCACTGAAAAATATGAAAAAACGTGATTTTCACCAGATTCCTCAATCGCAAAAAAGGCGCCTTCTAAAAGTGATAGAAAGCCATCTTTAGTCACATCACATTGACTTCGCTCGGGTCATTACGTAAAAAGGTCAGGATAGAAGGGGCGTTTGGAATGAAATCATTTCCTGTCTTTACACTCCATTGATTTTTTTCTCTACGGAACCTCTTCGGGTTGGAAGATTGTCACATAAACTGGAATGTGCCCATCACCGTCACAGTGACTTCGTTTTTATGGCTGAATTAGCGTTTACATTGTCTCTTCGGATGTCTCCTCAGCCGTGAATTGATTTCGCACGCTTTGATTCTGACGTGACGTCTTGATCGGTTTAATGATGGAGTTGCATTGATTTTGACATTTGGAAATGAACGTAATTCGGTGGGATGGAAAGTCGATACGCTAAGTTGCAGAAAATTGAAACATTATATTACTTATTTGGTTGGTAAATTGTCAAATTATCATTACTGAAAATGGGTGTATGTATTTGGATTGCGTTTACATGTTTTGAATATTAAAGCATCATTAATTTGACTTTGTGGTCTTTCACAAGACAGAAAAACGAATTGAATTGTTTCAGAGAAACCTGATTTTATCTTAAATTCTTCTTAAAAAATACTCGAAGTTTTACGATTCATTTCGGTACAATCTGTAACGTTTTCTTTATTTCTCGTATATCTAATTTTTATGGATACCTAGCTTTCGTAAGTAATAGGTTTTGTAAACACCTAGCTTACATTATAATAAGCTCATTCCAAACACAGCCTTGTACAGAACCAGAGCCAGATCTCCCATAGTGCCAACCTACGCCATGGCCTAGGGCATAGCCGTCGGAGGGCGCATGTACAGAAGAAATAACAACCAAATATTAATACATTTTTAAGAGTTATTTTCAAAAATCTATATAAAATGATGTTTTGAATTTACATTCTTTACATTAAACATACTGAACGATACAATTTTTGCCTTCTGTGGACCCTCTTGCTTTTGAACTTATTTGCATTGAAATCGATTTAAAAATATCTGTCTACTTCAGTGATCCTTCAAACCTATTTACAGATAAAAAGACGCGAACGAAGAAGCTCTATTATGTATTTCAGACGATTTCATGGAATGGAGCATTTTTGTAGGCGTTACTGTTACGTTATTTCATAAGTAGTGCAATTTTGAATTAAAAATTTAATGTGATTCAAAGACAACAAAGATTAAATTAAGTGCTTATACGTCTCAAAAATAAACTATTGTATATTAAATTGAAAAATATATATTAACCTTTTTTGAGAGGGGAGGGGGCGCAGAATATGATTTTCGCCTAGGGCGTAGAAATGCGTAAAACACTAAGAGAAACACTAGAATAATTGTATGAAAACAGTTAAAAGCAGTACAAAAGTAATGGTACTCTTGACAAAGAAGGAATCGATTAAAACACATTAAACAAATGAGCAACAAAATATCTTTTATTAACAAATATGTTTGTCCTGCAATATAAAATGTTCGAATGGGTACGTTTTTGTAAACTCACCAACAAATCTTGGATCACATCGAACAGAATTAGTCGGTTTTGTTTGTTTGTCTTTTGCGCATGCTTCTGTTCTATCAAATGCAATATTCCATCATTTGTAAATAGTTGGATGTATTTCTGGGTGTTATGTGTTCATGAATACATAATGTGTTGCAATGGTTTACATAATATTGAGAAGCGAGTTTCAATTTTTTATAGATATTTGGATAAACTGTGATTTAACGAAAAGTAATTGGTTAGATTCTAAAGAATTGCAGGATATTTCTGATTTTAGTACATTTAAAAAATTGAAATCAAGCAAGGAGTTTGATTTACAAAAATGTTGAAATCAAAATTTATAATCCTAAAATTTTACGTTTCCATCAAAAACATGCTCATTCTTCAAAAACAAAATGAACTGCTGCTTTCGAATGTTTGCCAACAAACATCTAAGAGAACGTAAAATCCAAGTATACTAATTGAAGCACGTTACTTATATCTTATTGATTCCTATCCAGTGGTGTAGTCGCAAAATAAGCAGGTTCGGGACGTTCTAAAAGCAGTGCCGGAACGCTTAACCTTTCTGAAAAAAAATCGCGCTGTTTTAAGGAAGTTTTTACAGTTTTTTTGTTATTTATTTCTCATAAAAAAAGCAATTCCGGAACGGCGTTCCGCCTCCACTACCCTTGCCTAGAATCATCATATTTAAACCCAAACTAAGATTTAAAAAATATTTCATAATTTAGTTTATATCAGTAGAAAAACAAATATTTTACGACTTATTTACTATTATTATTCATTACGTTAATAGAGATCTTTCAGGGTGGTTTTTACTGTCATTGTCATTCCAAACTTTCAAATCAATTCTAAATCCACTTAAAAAGCATTTAAAAAAATGTATTTAATTTACTTTATATTATGGAAATTTGGGTCTTTTTAAATTCCTCTTGTGAGAAAATTGATAAGAATAATTAATTAACTATGATTATCAAATCTAAAAACAATAATATTTATAAATTTTTACAGTTAAATCCAAGAAAATACGATACATAATTATAAGAAACTTTATAGATATAATTTAAGGTTAGACATAAAATATACTTTTTAAAAGTGAAGTTCAGGGCATTGAAATGAAAGAAAATGAGAAGATAGACTCTGTTTATTACTAATATAATTATTTAATTCACCAAAAAATAAAGAAGTATCCATATAATTATTTAAATCACTCTGGTTATATATGCACCAAACTTAAATTTTTAACGTCTTCGCTTACTTTATGAAAATTTTGTCTCTTCGCTTCGTGGATTATCAATATTTTTTTGTTTTACTTAATGCTCATCCTTTTCCCTGTATGAATTTCTCATAGAGGAATATAAGTTATTTTATGTATGTCTATATGCTATGTGGTATAAGCTTATGTTAGAAAATACGCTTTCTTCTAATTTAACCTTATGAGACAAATTTAGAGTAACGGTAATGGAGTAAAAACGATTTTAAAAGATTCTGAAATATTTTGAGCTATTTAGTGAAGAGTGGTTCTTGCGTTAAATTTGAGATTTAGACAAAATTGAATCACCTGTTTAAAGATGGGAAAAAGCGTGAAAAAATCATGCAAAACGTGTTATCATATAGACTCTCATTGTCAGCTCTAAAAAAGAAACGAAATCCACTGAAAAAAACCCACTGACGTAAAGACTCTGAAATTAAAATTTTGTTGAATAAACAATAAACAAGAAATATAGAAAGAGGTTTTTTTTCATTTCTTTCCAGAAAAAAAGGTTCTGGATTCGTTCCCTTATTCAAACTACTGATTCAACTGAAGTGACTACTGATTAAATATATGAAGAAATATACATGTTTGAGTCAAAATGAATGCCCTGATTTCAAAACATTACTTCATACTAAGTATTTGCTTCATTTGTTTGAACGACACATAATTCAAGAGGATATATGTGCAACTTTTGAATGAAAGCTTTTTCGATACGGCATACTTTATGTTTGTAATAGAGTTCTTCCCTAATCTTCTATAGCATGTCTCTGTCGATGCTGGCAGTAGCTATGAGCTTTCAAATCAGTCACAGTTGTTAGACGTTGTGGCACATAAAGAAATATGTGACTGCAGTGGCCAAAGTAACAGTTTTTTAACTCTGGCAGGTGAACTACCAATCCAATGTGGTGGCGTGTTATTGAGGTATATCCGCTTTTCTATTAGAAAATGTAGGCGTGCACCGCCTTGTTGCAGAATAAAGCCGGCCAGTTCATCTGTTATTTTCCAGTATAGACAAAGACATACTCGAGAATGTTTAGCAAAAACTCCATTACAGATTTTATGTATGCCTTATAGCAAAAAGAATATATTGAAAATCTGTGCTGCTTGCATTCAAAACTTGAATATATTACCTCTGGACGTATGTATGTTTCAAATAAATGCAGCAACCATCTGTAGCACAGTAAATTTATGAAATCAGGGCATTCATTTTCATTCGCCCAGTATTTTAATCTCTAGTTTTCCATTTCCCACAAGAGTAGAATTTCAGGTTAAAAGAAAAACGTCAATTCATTATTAGTTTTAAAAAAATGTATTATGTGGAACGTCACTAATTAGGCTATATTGTGCTGATGCATATGGTAAAAAGGTTAAAAAATTATTTTAAAATAATTTCGTCCATTTTCTAGAACATTAACCTGGCGTATCACGGGAAAATAATCTATGAATTGAATATTCTCCTTTTTTCTTGAAAAAAAAATCCCACAAATCTTTCGATTAAAATCTGTCCTAAAAATAGCTAAACATCGTGGAAACAAGATTAAATCCTAATTATTAAATGTAGAACAAATAGCTTAAACAAGAATCTTTTTAGAACAAAATGCCGGAACTAAGAATGTACTTTTTTCAACCTTTGTCTTATTTCATACCTTTTGTACTTGTTTTATTCTGTTTTCAAACAAGTTTCTTTCTCCATCGATGCATGTCGAGACATTTGTGACCGCACTGAACCCAAACTTTGTCGTCAAATTAAGCTTCCAGCGTTAAAGTTCTGGTTTCTAATTTTTTTCTGGAACTTTGGTCATCCTAAAAAGAATTTTACCTATTGTTTTTCATTTCTAGACTTTTTCCATCGCAAAGTGTAAAAAAAATTGCATCTTTTTCTAAGCTTGTTAAATACAACATATTAAAATATTCAATTCTGCGAAAGTGAGAAAGTTTTAATACTGAAAATAATCGTCATGTTTTATTCATCAAAAGCGAAAACGTTCCAGGCCATTAAAAATGAATAACTAACATTTCTTGCATAAATATGAATTTTTCATAAGAATTTCTTTTCTCTATAACTTAATGCTCATATGAATCGAATGCCTACTGTTGAGTTTATTAAAATAAAGATTATGTAACGTTGAAAGTTAAAATCTTTTTCCCCATGTTTAAATTAAGAAAAAATCTGAAGATTTGCTGATGTTTTAATAGCGATGAAATTTTATCAGATTATGACTTCTTTTTATTATACCCTATTTCACCGGCAATGTGGAAGAAAATCGACAAAAATTCTAAAAAATTGTTCCTGATGTTGCAGAAAAATTTAAGTACCTGTTCAGCATGCATTATTCTTCAAATTAACATCTTGGTTTTTACTTATGGTGGTCTATTACAACTTGATTTTTCCATATACTTACACAGTGTGGCGCGTTTTATGTTTAGCTTCGTAATACATTCAATAAGAATAGAGTAAGCGTTTCAAGCCTCTTCCACCGGTCGATTGGGTCTAAAGTTCAATACACATCTACAATTTTGGCGTCAAGACTACATACGAAATTTCGCTTATCTAACTCGTTGAGATTTTGATTTGTCATGTTCGCATACATATGCAAAGCCTAACAGACAGGCAATCTACCTACAGACGGATTTCATCCTAAAATTGTGATACAAATCGCCAATTCAGGTGACAAAACCGGATTCGGAATTTCATTCATCTAGTTCGTTCCGTTTTTGAGTTATCGAGTTCACAGGCAGACAAACATAATTGGAAATCTGATTGTATTTTTTTTCTGGACACACTAAAATGCGGAGTTCTGTCAACGATCGAAGTTTTTGCTTATTACGCATAAGAGACAGTAAAAAGGAATTAAATCAATATTTGCAAATATCATCAAGGCGGCAGTAAGTGACAACAACAATAATAGATGTAACTATTAATGATATTCTCTTTAAAAATCAAGCTTATTTAAAGATATATAATTTTGCTTTCGCAATAAATGCATATCAGTGCTAATTTATGAATAACATACGTGAAGACTGTTGAAAGAGACTAAAGTATCCAGAAATGACAGCATATGTAAACAATTTGCAGCATATCTCTTTCCCTTTATCAACAACATCTTTATATAGATATTCAATTTTAAGCTAATAAACACATTCCATTTCACCGATTTACGTATGAGCTTCTTAAGTCTGTGCTGATTGTATAAGTTCTGGGTTACTATATTGGTCTCTATCACATTTGAAGGATGGATGTATATAAAAGTGAATTTGTTCATCTCTTTACTTTTAAATTTCATCCAGGTTTTCTCTGATTGTAATATCAAGACTATTTTTTTCTTTCCACATAAAACCAGAAATATTTCATCAGAACTATTGAGATGTTCATCTGCTTTCTACCACAATTTCAGTGGGTATTTACAGTATTTCCCGCGTGTACGTTCCCATCTTTAACATTGTCCCATTGTTTACAGCAATTTTTGTCGGTTCCCTCAGATTTTAGTGAGCATTTTCACCTCTGTTAGCAGGTTCCCGCTATTTACACTTCTCTCCTGTTTACACCACTATTCCTCAGGTCCTTTCAAATGTTTACTAGACTAGGTAATACTACATTTATCTAAAGTCCAGAAGGGATAAGAATTCATTACAGAAATATTTATCGTAATGAAAAATACTACCTGAAGATTTTATTCACAAGATTCAAAGTTCCTTTATTTATCTGGTTTAAATTGAAAAAAATTTCATTTATTTATCATTGCAAGATAGTGATTTGAGAACTGGTGCTAAAAAATATTATTTGAAAATGATAGCTAAACAAACCATCCATTAAAATAAGAATAGTACATTCTAAAATATAAAAAAAGAATCAAAACTGAAACGAATTTAATAAAAATATTGTTACTGCTTGAAAAGGGGGGGGGGTAAAGTAAATGTAAGGGTTTTGTCGTATTTACTGACAATTCATTTTGCAAAGACACGGTAATAGTTATGGACGAATTTTCGAGCCACCATTCAGATCAACCTCTTCCAAGTGAACAGATTTTTGGCGTAGATGTCTTTTAAGATAAATAATTACAAAACAAGGAATTGCTTTAATTTTCAACCTTTCTTTGTTTGTAAAGTATCAATGTATGTGAGTGTTTTTATTACTAATTCTTTCCAATCTTTATTTTTCTAAAACGAGAAGTCAACATAAAAAATATGTACCTCACGTCGTTTGTGCACCTAAGCCTTCAAAATTGCAGTTTAAGGATTCAAACTCAATTAATTTTGTAGTACTTGCATTGCCAAAAGGTGCGTTAACGAAGTGGTTATGAAATCCCTTTTGTATTTGAAAAGCCTCACACCTTTAAATTTCTTTGAATAATTATTCAAACCTACAGAAATAAAAATCTTAAATTCATTGTTTTCAAAACGTCTTAAATCCTCAACAAAAAAGGACTTTTTAACTTCTTCGTGGAAGATTGGTGGACAGACACATCGCCAAAAGGTGCGCTAACGAAGTATCTATGACCTACGTTATATTTAAAAGAACTAAAACCTTTAAAAAGTATTGACTAAACCTATTCAAACCAACAGAAATAAAAATTTTTAAAACGACGCTCTTAATTCTCAATATCTTCTTCGCGGAAGATGGATGGACAGACATGGAAGTCTTCAATTCTACTCACGAAGCATATGTCGGATGTCGATCACGATCGTATCCGGTTTATTTGGAAGTATATAACAAAACAAAAGCTCGTTCATGAGTTTGCACAAGCGAAAATAAATCTTGATTATCGCAAATAAAGAAGAAATTCTTCAATTCTTCTTAAGTTATATTATGGTAATATAACTTAAGAACTATTGGAAATATTGATAACGCAAGCATTTTATTCGACTTTTATTTTAAAACAATTATTCATAATATATAGATAGCTCCTAAAAGTTTAACAATAAAGAAGCAACCCTTTTAGTATTCTTTAACTTCCTCAAACAGACATGGAAATCTTCAATTCCACTTTCGAAGCAGGGCATTGAATGTTGATCACGATCGTATCCAGTTTATTTGGTTATTTATAAGCAAAACAAAAACTTATCGATTGGTTTGCACAACCAAATATAAATTTTGGTTATCATAAACGGAAAGGAAATTCTACAAAAATATTGCTTAGTGCTTAAGAACCATCGGGGATATTGGCAATACAAACATTTTATTCGAATTTCATTTTTTTATTTAAAATTATACATCAGTACATTACATTTCTGCTACATTTGAAAAGTAAATACATCCTATCTTTCCATTTGGTAAACGCGATTTCCGATTTCTTCCTTTGTAAATACTTTTACAAAAAGACTGTACAGCCACTTGGACCTCAGCATTCATTGCGAATTTCCAACTAAGTAATTGCCTCTTTAAAATCGAAGATCGCAAGAAATACCATGGGGCAATGCCTCGATTGCAGGTTGGTTGCGGAAATTTTTTTTTTCTGCACAAAAAATGATTTTCGTACCTTTGCGCATTATGGTGATGCAACACCCACGACATCTTCAATTTGGATCATTTTCTAGAGATATGTTACCGTAACATTTGTAGCACACAGATATACTCAATGTTGATTGTTTTTCGGAGGAACGAAGTGGACCTTGAAGATAAAAATCAACACACGTTATTTGCAAGGCTTCTGTGAGCAGATGGGTGTTGTTATGGCTACTCAACGAGTTGCGATTCACACTGTCGCCGGTTAACCCAGTTGCGCTGTTCGGAAATAAGAAAATTCCTGACATTTGTTTTGAGATAGCCGCTATAAAAAAAACCATTAGAGTCGGCAGAAGAGAACTTTAAGACAATTTTATAACTGCGCTCTTGAAGGAAATCAGTCGAATTCTTCAAATTAATTTGTGCTGGTGTAGTTTGCTTGTTGCCGCAACCTAACTCATACAATAAAGCGTAAACAACAAGAGACAAAAATCCAGAAGTTTTAATCCTAATTGAAACAAGAAAAAAATAATAAAGACAGATTTTATGGAAGCTGCATTAATTTTGAAGCGAAGAGAGAAGAATAAATACAGAAGAATAACTGTAACAATATCCCATATTCTGAGTTGCTTTCAAATAAAAAAAATAGTATAACTTTTCTAGTTTAGTAACGTGCACTTAATTATCACAAGACTGGTATTTAAGGAAAGTAAAATAAGTTATGTTATACTTTTTTGCAAAACATTGTGTTTCTAATAATTATGGAAAACAAAACACGACATCTAAATATATCTCAAGGATGTCATAATAAGACAGAATGAAGATGTTATTTCGGAAATGTGGTATTCTTAGAACGGAAAACATTTTTAAAAAATTATCAAGCAGTTCTCGTTGAAACTCAAATTGCTCTAGTACCTTATCATATGATTTTAAATATTTAAAACCTTTAAACAGAAAAAATTGTTGCATATTATATAAATCAGTCATATTGCTATTAATTCTCTGAACTGACGAATTTAAAAGTTTTAAATAAAGTCGTTTTCTATGAAAAAGAAAATCAAATTAGGTAATTTGAATTTTAATGGCTAGATGTGATGCTTCTGATACAGACCACGATTTTTTCGAAGTCTTATCTTTTACTGATTTCCAATATATTTTTGTCATTGTAAAAACAATAAATAGAATATGTAGAATTCACTATGTAATGCAGACCAAACGGCATAGCTTTGTGTACAAAAAAACCGCCTTATGTTAAGACATCGACGCTTCGTGATTTTAAAATTCTGAATGTATTGTGGGGCTATCCATTCGAATGAGAATGAATAGAATTATGATTAGAATCTATAATGCAGAGGTTCCTCTGAAGGTGGATCGTGGGTAGAACCGAATCTTGAACCCAAGCTCCTACCATGAAAGATTGTACTGTCAGAACATCGCAGCCCCCGTCATTCTAGCAGAGGAATGGTAGAATATCAAGACATTTTATTTTTTTATACTCTGATTTATACAAACGCCAATTAAAAGACTCTTTCATTCTATATTAATATTATTCGCCATAACTATTCTCTACATCGTAAATGTTGTAACATTTATTTAAAACGAGCACTTTATTCAATTCCTTATATTTACTTGAGAATTTAGGATAAAATTGTATTAACTTCAGAATAAGAATGATTAAATATTTTTACAAAAATCGGGTGCATTTCATGTGCTATATATTACATTTCTTATTGCTTCTTTATAATATGTATATATGAAAGTCGTTGTTAAGGGTTTGAAAATTAAATACAGCAAAATAGTAGAAAACATTGCCTCTTCTTTAGAAAGAGGTTTCAACTACAATTAAATATTACATGGATGAAAACAATGAAGCTCTAATGGAATTTATTGTATAATTCTTTCAAATTTCTGTCGAAATAATAATTAAATGAATTCATATTTCTCCATTACTTTTGAATGCTATTATATGTAAAAGAAATATTCAGAAGTGCTTTACTAATAATCTAATATTATCTATCTAGCATGCAATAAAGATAATGAAACTGGTTTAAATTTTGATATTTTTCACGTCTAAATTATTGATGCGAAAAAATTGACAAATATATCTTGGGCTAATTTACTTCTCCATACCTTTGCGTTATCGAACAATTGGTTGGTAGATCCCTTTAAGTATCTGAATTATTTTATTCGAATATTAAAAAAAATTGAAAGTATTTTAATTCTCGAAAATGAGCAGAAAAAGAAAAGCTTTCATGTAAAGTTAGTGCATTTTTAAATGAGATTTAATAATTATATTTCGTTGACTTCTTACTAATAGCTTTTACTTGATGATCTTAGAACAGAATGTCAGCTGAAAAAATAATGGAATGTCATTCTTAATTTCAATGTGAATATTCGTCAGTTAGCATTCGTTAAAAGAAGTTGGGTTTCTTTTTTTAAAACTAAGAGATTTTTAAGACATCCAATATTTATTATAAATGTGTTTGAATAGAAAACGATAAAAATAACATAAATCATAAAAGATAATTCTGTAGAGCTAACAAGTTCTAAGAGAAATTTTGGCTAACACAATACGCACATTTTTAATGTTTATTAAAAGGCACGTGTTTTTTAATATTTATAAAATGTAAATAATAAAATGCACATTAAAAATATATAGCTAATAAAAGGTTTCAAATATTTGCATTTCGTTACAGATTTAATATAGTTACAGGTTGATTTTAAGAACCAATACAATTTTACTTTCGATTTACGTTCGATCACAAATAATATTTTGGAAAAGGATAAAAAAAATAGATCTGACCTTTGATATCCAGCTATCCATTGTGATATGAGTAACAGGCGAACAATCAACAAATAAATAAACAAAAACAAGTCACATTCGCCTCTATCACAGATGCGGCGGAATCCTCGAGATCACCATTTGAGGCGAATCAGAGCGCCGGAATTAGCATCTTCTTCCGAAGGAGAGTCTGTTGTTTGGGGTTCGATGCCTCCTGGCTACTCTGTGACCGTGACCGTGGCCAAGAAACAGGGTTGCTCCTAATGAAGCGGCAATCAAACGCCAAAATCGCCAAAATGGGCCTTTTGTTTCCAACTGGTCTTCCCTGCCGCATTTTTTTACTTCCAGGTGCCGAAGAAGTGAGTTTTGTCTACCGTGGCAGGTGCAACAGAGGGGCAAGGTCATGAATAGGTCCAAAAATGCAATAGAAGTTAAGCTTTACTAATGTCCCGGATTTAGACTCGTGTTAAGCTTAAAGGGCCTCAAGTTGAAGGAGCCTTTAAAAAACTCGAAAGAAATTTCAACACTCCATGGAATTTTCACGTATTAAAAATTTCAAATTCAGAGAAAGTGAGTACTCCATACAGGCAATTTATGTATTTGTTTTATCAGTTATTGAGATTTTTTTTCTAATAAAATTAGAAAAAGCCTATTAGGAAACACTTGGCTTTAAGTAACAGAGAAATAGTTATTCGTTGTAACGAACATTATTGCAGAAAAGATTTATTTTCTGTACTACAATCCTAAAACAAATAAATGTTTCTTAACAGTTGATGATCAACAAAATGCTGTAAATTACTAGAAAAATTTTGTGCCAATTTTTAAGCTTTTATATTGGAGCGCTTTTAAGTTGCCTTTCTAACAAACTAAATATTTAACTTCTTGTCCTCGTATGGTTAAATATCAAAACATTCTAGTATTCATTTCTTAAAAACGGCAACAGAAATAATTGCAAATGTTATAAACCTTGTTAGATAACTGTTTTGGTTATCTCTATCGAATGCTTGTCTTTTCTTAAGAAGTCTGGAATGCAACACAATACACACATGGAATTATTTACACATTTTAATCTTCAAAATCATCCTAAATTGCAGATACTAGACTTAATGAATACTTTGAATGAATCTTGATCGATGCAATACGAAGATTACGTTCCACCCCAAAATACTTCTAGTTTTGGTTACCTTTTGGATTTTTAATTTTATTTATTCCCGAGTAATTCCTAAATTTTTAATTTTTCGTTATTTTAATATTACTCAATTATTCTTTGCTTATTTTGACATAATGTTAAAGACCGCAACAAGGTACGTCATCGAAATGCACGAGATCGGGTAAAATCAACTGGAATGTGCTCTCTCGACTTCCTCGTATACTTCCACAATATGGTACGTTTCATGTTTAATGTTATTGCATAGTGAAAATAATCGAATATGCATTTTGGTTCAGTACCTCTTCCCTTTTACAGATTGGGTCCAAAATTTGGCATTGGTCCATAATTTTTGTGTTAAGATTTCATACTAAAATTTATAGCGTGCACACGGAAGAACGGGATTATCATTTTCACATGCACACGGATGAACGGACAGAATTTCTGTCAACGATTGCTCCCAAAATTTGAAAGAAATCGACAACTATGGTGTACGGATCGCGAACTAAATTTCATCCTTTTAGCTCGTTGTGTTTTAAATAACTGTGTTCACAGACAAACAGACATAATTCCGAGAACGACTGTTTCGAACTCAGGTTGGTCTAATATACAGATATTCATTAAAATCTCGATGTCGAACACACCGATGACGGCAGAATTTGACGGATTCGATTCTACTCCATCTCCGATGAATTAACAAGTGGAAACGTTGGTCGTTACGGATTTTGATTAACACCTAAATTTTATCAATCTTAAATTTTTAAAGACTACAAAGTTTTCTTTTCGTATATGAGAAAGTTAAAAGAAAGATTATAAATATCAGAAAATAAATAAATCCAAATTGCATGAACACAGTAAACTGCTTGATTGATTAAGCGTTGAGAAGGGAAATGCCTTTTTATCGAAAAGAGAATTTCTAAACTGTATAATCTTGAAGACCGATTCTATAAAACCTCTCCATCGATATTTCTCTGGGCTCTTACTATCATGAAATTCAAGAAAATAATCAAATCCTAGTACTTCTACTATAATTTTATCGTCACAAAAAGTTTTTAAAATAATCTTATGAGGTAAATTTTAGATGCTTTTTTTTCTGCATGATACGTTCATTTTAATTAAAGTTTTGTCTAAAAACATAAATAAAATGCCGTAACTTACTTAGAAATACTTCTGTAAAAATTCTATTCAATGGAGCATCTGTAACAGACGGTTTTAAACGCAACTAACTGAACTAAGCAGCAGTTAACTTCATGTCATTTTTAAATTCCTTTTATTGAAATCCTAAAGCCTTTTTAAGTTGCTTTTATTGAAAATATTCAATTCCTTTTATCTAAGTTGCATCTCATCATGAGGCTTTGTTGACAATTGACCCAAACATACATCCAGTTTCTCATTGTTCGAAGTATATTAATTAGCGTGACATTCAATAATATTTGTTAACTTAATACCACGTCAATTTCACAATCTTTTTTTCATTACAAGACGCCATGGAGTTTACAACATGCCATCAAAGTCATGTGACAAACAAAATTGCGCATGTCATCTAAATGAACATTACATTACGTTTCTGTGACGTCACATTATTTTTGCTCCTGAAAGATGCGTAGCTGATTCTGAAATTTAATTGGCTTGGCGCATTCGACATTCATCATTTGAGCATAAATTGGTTCCATTACCCGCTCAACAGCAGACAACTATTTACTGTAAATTATTGCCGTTTTTAACGCTGTTATCTTCAGCATTGCGTCTGCACTTTAGATATGCGTTTGCTATTAACCGTTCTGAAAAAACTATGCTTACTTCAATTCGCGAATTTATCTGAGAATGACGTAAATGATTCAAATTATTTCTAACCAGTCTAACAATGCATAAAATTTTAGATACCTTTTAAATATTTTATGAGTATATCATCTGAATAGCTATATGATCATAAGCATTGTATTTCATTTTTTTTCCAAAAATTTCGATTTATTGTGAAAGGGACACCTCTAACTTTTAAATAAGTCTTGTTTAACAAAATGTTTAACAGCAATTAAATTTCTAAACACAAAGCTTGTTCGCAGCTTAACCCTTAAAAGCCTAATTTTTTTTAAAATTGATTTTAAAATGTTTTTTGACTTTCATTTCTTGAATAAAACATGGGAAAAATACTTTTAAAAATCCTATTTTGTTTTAAGTATAGTTTATTTCTAAAAAACAGTTTGTGGTCAATTGATAATACTGGGCTTTATTTCAGAAAAAAAATTTCCTTGAAAAATTCTATAATGTCAAAAACCGATGTTTTTTTTAATACCTAATAATACGGATAAGAAATTTCCTTCAACATTGTAGAATAAAATATGGCATTTTCAAGCGTACACACAAATATACAAAGATGCAGCCTTAAGTGAAAAACGTCAATTTATTTTTATTTTTTATCAGCACTCAGGCTCCCATCTATATGCTGTTTATAAACATTTCAGTATGTATTCTATTAGCAACAACAGGCATTAGAGCTTCAGTCTTATTCTCATGACTTTAAAAGATAAAATTGGGTATCTTGCTTAAAGGCAACACTGGGCCCTTAAGTGTTAATATATATTAAATGCCTATGAGCAAAAGAAACTATCTTATTTGAAATTTCATGAAATTAAGGAAAAAAATCATTCTGAGCATTTTGACACAGCTTACATCATATTGGAAGTTTTTGATAGAAGACAGAATAGAAGAGATAAAACCTTTCTCCAAAACCTTTCGTATGAATGAATAAGTAACTAAGTAAGTAAATACGTAAGTGAATGAACTTCTGTGTAAGAAAGTGTTGAAAAATAATGAAAATTCATTCAAAAAACTTGTAAATTTTAAGGAAAAATTTGAGTGGTTTTTCCTTTTTAACACAAGTAACAGGTTTAAATCTTTGAAAAATGAATCATTCACTATTAAAACTTATTGACATCCCAAGTTGCTCTCGGGGAGAAAGAGATCTAATTCGTATTCTCCTTGTAAACTGATACGCGTTCCTGAACGTCTGAAGCGGATTAAGAATCTTCACAAATACTTTTCAAGATTTATTTATGCAAAATCAGAGAATAAGAATTTTAAATTAAGGGTTTCATTATCATACATCTTTAAACTGATTTTTAAAATTTTCGAAGAATTGAAAAGCATAAAGTCATAGAATATGCGCCGCTTATAGTGATCACGGATGTAACGATTAATCAGTTGTGATGATCAAGATAGCTAGGAGAGGATCTCCCGTATCTAAACACACAAAAAATCCGCCGGTTCTAGCGATCAACAATTCACTTGCAGTGATCGGTTTCTGTGGTCCGGCAGGAGGCTCCGAGGCCGGCGCAAGGGTCAAGCATGAGGAAATTGACGATGAATAGGGGCCAGAAGAGAAACCACTATAAGTCCAAGAAAGTCTGCAAGCCCTTCGATGAGCATTATTCATATGATGGTTTATCCAACGAAAGCTAACAAACTAAAATTGAAAACATATTATTCTGGATAACATCTTAGGAAATTTAAAAAATTAAATATGTATGCTTTTTTTTTCCAATTCTGTATATTGTATCGATTTTCTTATTCTATTTAAAACGAATGAGTACGTAGCAACAAAGTTGTGTGGCCCGCTTCTTCTGCTATCCTTGTATACCTATATATATATATATATATATATATTATTTTTAAGGCAGTTTGGATGTACAGATCATTCGGATGTAGTAATCAACTTGGCTTTGATCCAAATTGATCACTAAAAGAGGCGTCCATTGTACCTCCTTTTCTAGGTACTCACTCAAAAAAAAAGTGGATTACATTTTTTTATCTGATGCCATGTTACTGAAATTTGCTATACGATTTGCGAATCATGTTCCACATTTTGTGTTATTTTCACTGAGATCGACATTGTTTGATTGCTTTTTGTGAAATGATAATCTTATCAAGACCATTCTTTTGACAATTCACGAGTCGAAATGCACATAACTATTTCCATATACTACAATTAATTTCACCACAAACCCATGACTATTCGATATTGTATATAGTTCTTTAGGCACAGGTTTAAGAAGATTGACTTGCCTGTTTGCTTTTATATGCAAACGCTCACCCAAATTATTTGTCGTAACTCTTCAAGTTAATCATAATTATATGATATATAATATAAATTATGGGTGTCTAATGAACTGAGAAAACGATATATTGCAAGAACTCTTTGGCTTTAACAGCGCGATCAACAAGCATGTTCAAAGTAGATTGAGCTGCACTTGCGCACGCCAATTAAATTGCTTCTATTATTCTTTGTCTTATGAGATATTCTTACCTTTTTGTCTCTTTAGATATTCAATTCAAAGTATTCGTGCTATTCAAGCATTTAATCATTCATGACCTTAATGGTGTAAAATTTATGACAAAACTTTAAATAGAAGAGTGCATGTGCACTGTTGCATCTTACCTTCCTCTCACGAAGTAAAACTATCCGTCTATCTCAGCCTTTCCCATCAAATTAGTTGCGCGACACTCATGTGATGTGCATAAAAAAAGGACTAGGTCTGTATACAATTAAGTTCATCGAACAAGGATTAATAGTTTTTGATGCTTATTTCAAATGTACGGCTCTCTCATGATTTCCTTATAAAACCGATCAAAATACTGTGAGGATTACTTTTAACACAACCAAGAGAAGGAAGCGACTGCTTTCGAAGATATTTTTTAACGTTTGAAGTGTGCTTCCTGTTTCTCCTTCAAATATATCTTTCAGTGTGTACGCGAAGGGAAAACCGGTATACCTAAAGAGAAAGATATCTAGAGTTTTCTCAGTTGTTGAAAATAATTTTGCGAACTACAGTGCCCATTCTATTTTATAAAACATTACAATGAAAGAAGTATTTCCGATCTATAAAATTATCAAATTTTAGTGAGGAAGCAAAATTAAATTTACGAGCCAATTTTCTTCTATAGCTGTCCACAATAAAGCACTTGTATAGATTCTGAAATCATTTAGAGAATTTTTTTCAAAAAATTTCTATTACTTTTCTAGCATTTTCAATTCATAGAAAGATAATTAGTTTTATGCTTTACCATGTAAAACAACGGCAGAAAAGAGCTTTAATCAATCCAACCTTTTAACTTTCTCGTATACGAAGTATACAAAGCGAAAGTATTGTAATCGTCAAAAAATTAAAACTCGAGATTTTGATGAATCTCCACGTTTTAGACATACCTCCCTGAATCCGAAAAACACAAGTTTGGAATTATGTCAGTCTGTCTGTCTGTGAACACGATGACTCAAAAACTATAAGAGTTAGATGGATGAAATTTGGTATGTGATCTTTACACATAATTTGTAGGTTTCTATTAAATTTTGGACAAAATCCGTCCACGGGAAGTCTGTCTGGCTGCGTTCATGTGAACACGATAACTCAAAAACGTAAAGAGTTAGATGGATAAAATTTGTTACACAGTTTTATAATCAGGAATGTAGGTCCGAATCAAATTCTGGACAAAATCCGTCAAAGGGTTGATTGTCAGTCTGTCTGTATAATCGTATGCTTGTGAAAACGATAACTTCTTAACACATTGACTTAGATAAAATAAAATTGGTAAGTGACCTTCTAACCTTAATTGTAGATCTGTGTCCAATTCTTGTTTCAATTTGTTTTAAAAAGGCCTTCAAATTGCATATTCAATTTTCATACTATGATTCAAGGCCATTTTGAGTCTTAGCGAGCACTTGGCGATATTCGTGACTTTGGAGCGCGCCAAGGAAAACTAGGGGATAGTCATGACATTCTGGGTTACAGAAGGTTCGCATTTTTTATTCGCGCTGGGAGGAGGGGAAACGACACATTTTTGGGAAGTATACGAGAAAGTTTAGGGGAGACCATTCCCGCTGGTTCTTTTTCTACCAAGTTCGATATTAAAAGGCAAAAATTCTCTTTAAGGAATTTTATTCTAGTTTTGTTTAACTGTTTTTTCTTTTCAATGGAAGCAGTGTATAGAAATCTATTCATTAATTTTTAAAAATAAAAATAAAACTTTTAATTATTCTCTTTTTCTCTTTTTTTCTTAACTTTTTAATTTCTTTTTTGACAGCACTCTCTATGTCCTTGAATCTGCTCAACACTCACTTTCCCTTTCATAATCAATGGCTTATCCCCTAATTCTGTCGTTCGCGAGATTGGATACTCAATCTAGTGGTAAGTGCCAAATCAATTATCACCAGTTCTATGGTAATTCCCTACTTTCAGCAATCTGAACCCCCTGAACACTAGAAATGCTACAAGACAAGCTGGCAAAAATAGCGAACTCATTCAGAAGCATTCAGTATTTGTCTATCACGCTTAAATCACGTATTTTCATATTTGATGAGTATGAAAATGGACATAGCATATGAAATGAAAGTAATATTTCATTCCTTGGTGATGTCAGAAAAGGTTGAAAAAATCGGAAAGCTTTTATAGCAGATAATCAGAAAAAATCATTAAGCAAATAAATGAACTAAAAACAACAATTAAAACGAAACTTACGAGTGAGTAGAAGTATTCGTAATATCTTTAAACTTCTAAACAATAAAACATTCGAAAAAAACTCAGCTGCTTTCTCCCAGGAAAGACAAAATATACTGTATTTTCTTATTTACTTTCTAGAGAAGCCAATAGATGGCAGCACCAAAATAGATAAATCCAGAACAGTTATATTAAGGTGAATTTGAGTGCCCCAATGGAAGTCACCAAGTCTTTCTTGTATTCATAAAGAAAATAAATATATAATTCGAATGAACAGTTAAGCATTGTAGTAGCGTAGTCTGTGCGGTCAGTGCAAACCACAAAGCATGTTTAGTCATCCTATAAAGTTTAAGAATGCAATGAAATATTGGATAAATTGAAATGTTGCTATCAAATTCTCGTTTTGGTAAAATTATTAAGGGAATGCGAGAAAAGTTCTCAATAAGTACACCAATACAAGTAATTGCTTAAAAGTTATATTGCTAAGATTATATCATAAAAATAAAACTTTGGATTTACTATCCCCCACCCTTCACGATAAACATAAAATTTGTCTTTTTATTTCTCCTTTCTATCTTCTGTCGCGAGTTTCGGTGTTTTCGTAGTGAACACCGCAAATTCTGCATTTAAAATTGCTGCACGAATGCGTCGTAACAACTGAACCATGTAAATTTTTCTTCTCACATAATTTTTTTAGACATTTTAGATATCTTTCATCTACTGGAAAACAAGAGATTGGATATTATCTTCTGCTGGATTCACAGCCATGTCGACCGCCCCAGCAATGAGAAGGCAGATGATACTGCATGTCTAAGTGTACAACAGAAATATTGCTGTGGCATGAAATTCGAAATGAGCAGTTACATAACAAACTCCATAATGTAAAAACCTTTTATTGCTATATGACCAATTTTACTGTATCGGGAACCAAAATCTTTAAAACTCTTTACCTTTACTATATTTCTATTTTTTATTTCAATTTTATCGTATAAATTTAATTATGATATAGATGTACGAGCCTTAGTTCTTAGAAAATGATTTTCATCAATACAAAGGATGATGAAAAAAAATGATTTATTGAAGTAAAAAGTGTATTTTTCGTCGTACTCTAAGAGGAGAATGTCAAAAAATAGGAAGAAAATATGGTACGTATGCTCGCAATTTTGGAAGTAGGATTTCACACAGTATTGTGTCTGATTTCATTTTATGATTACCAACTAAGCAGTTGTTGTGTTCGTAAACTATTCTCCCTGATAACTAGCTGATAACTAGGATTGCAGCTACTCAACTCGAACTAATGTTTTTTAACTATGTTGCTTTTGTAAAACCTTTGGATTCCATATTGGCACAATATATTCTACGATATCTCCACGACGTTACTACTATATTCTGCCACGCAACATCGTAAAGACATTGTATGAATACTTTAGGGTATCTTGTGCTAATAGGGCTAGTATAAAAATTCAACATTCAAATTAAATTAAACAGTAAATACTGTAAAATTATTTCATAAACTGTGTAAGTTGCTCGAACATAATGTTTTACATCCATAGCATCACAGATGTTTAAAGAAAATACATTTTTATCACGGGAATGCCGATTGGGGTTTTCTGAAAGAATAACTAAAGCTTTAAACATTAATTCTGATTAACCCGATTGCGTTTCGGCAAGCACCTGTTGTTGTTAATACAGAAATCATGTGCCTGAACACTTCTGCCGTAACTTTCGCTATGTTTCTTATCATGAGAAAGCATATTAATCTATGTTAAAAAAGTTAAATTGTCAAAAATAAAGTTATGAAATTTCAAGAGAGAAATGTTTTTCCCTTAAACTTAAAAAGAATTAAGAGCGCTCTCCTGATCAAATTGTGGATAATCAACTTCATTTAGCAACAAAATCATAATTTTACTGCTGGTCATAAACACATTGTAATTTAATTGATCATACATTCAAGAGAAAAAAAATCAAAGGGAGGCTGTCTATACGAAACGGCCGCTGGGATTGAGGGATATAGACTTAATTACCTTACTCAACTGAGACTTTCTGTGACTAAAGTAGCTTTATGTGACTATTAACTCTATAGTCTATAGTGACTATAAGTGTGACTATGTGACTCTATCTATGTCAGATTCCTCGTAATTTTCACCAACTTTGGAACTCGACTGTGACTAAACCATAATTACAAGTTCTAAAATTATTTTTGCATTCTTCAATGTCAACCTTTCTCTGTTAAATGAAACTAAAACAAACTCTCTATTTTATTTGGCTGCGGATCTATAAGCGTTTAACTTTAGCACGAAATTCGACGTAATTCAACAATTCTTGAGTAACATTTCGCACGATCGATGAATGAATTGCCTTAGTCTGCGTGCACGCGCATCGGTCGCTGTGACGTCATCAAAAGTTTTCTCGATTTTCACCAACTTTGCAGCTCGACTGTGACTAAACCGTAATTCCAAATTCTAAAGTTCTTTTTGAAATCTTCAATGTCCACTTTTTTCTATTAAATGAAACTAACACCAACTCTCTATGTTATTTTGTTGCGGAGCTATAAGCGTTTAACTTTAGCGCGAAAAGCGTCATAATTTTTTTCCTTTCCCGACATACTATTAGACCACTATGTCTACATCAAATGTTAAAGTCTACGTCAAAAATTAAATGATTAAAAACTGCATAGTTAATTTTTAATTTTATGTCTGGCAACATCGTATATTTTTTAACTCGAGATTTGCATTAAATTTTGTAAACAATAAGCGTCGTTCATTTTTCCCAGAGATAACTTTAAGGATACCTATGATTTAGCCTCCCGCTTCATTTAATAGGTTTGGAAAGGAAACACAAGTACTTTTTTAGAGTTTATTGTATCTTTTCCTCTTTCATTCGACTTTATTATTATTTTAGTTCAAATGTTGCATTACTAAAATAATATTTTCATAGATTCCGCTTTATTTAATGGGTTGGGAAAAGAAACACAAGTACTTTTTTACAATTTAATGTATCTTTTCCTTTTTCATTCGATTTTATTATTATTTTAATTCAAATGTTGCATTAATAAAGTAATATTTTCACAGATAGATACAAATAAAAATTTTAACAGAACTATGTTTTCCATTCTGCAGCATTAAAATCAGTTCAAAAAGGGAAATCTTCAATCATGAAATTGAAGCTAATAAAGTTTGCTTTGCGAAAGCTTTTACGGTAAATATTAGTTATAAAAGAAAATTGGCCTGCATGATACGTAACACTGTTTATCTCTGAAATTACAAATTTTGAATTTAAATATGTAATTAATTTGAATTTAGTATAAATGGCAGAACATAAAGTTTTCTGTCCGTGTAATTAGATGATCCGTAAATTCCGTGTTATTAGATATTATTCAAGAAGAAATACTGGTTGAAATCTAGAAGTTGGTACACACTCTTGAAACGCTGCCAAATCGCCAAAGTAGGACATTGACCGCTGCATATCATTGGAGCCAAGTCGCCAAAGCTATATGCAGGTATTACCTGTATTAGCTTTGGCGACTTGGCGCTATTTTAAGAGTGTGTACCAACTTCTAGATTTCAACCGAAATACTTTTCCATTTGCTTTAAAAGAATAAAATTATCGATCACGAGTCTCTAATCAAGCATTTCCTCTGTAAAATTGGAAAAAACAAACGTCTGAATAAACGTTTGCTGCTAAATAAGAAACAGCTTTGATATACGGAGTCACTGGCGATATTTTGTTATTTGGCGACTTTTTTATTGCGTAAACAACATGGCGTCGGTTGTGGTGCCTAAACAATGTTACAAAACAATTTGTAAACCATGTTTACTAACATGGTGACTGTTTTTTTGCATAGCTAAACATCGTATTATGGCTTACGCAATAAAAAAAAGTCGCCAAATAACGAAACATCGCCAGTGACGCCATATATCAAAGCTGTACCCTAAATAATTTTTAGAGTGATACTTTTTAAGATTTTCAATTTAATTTCAATGCATAAACAATCCGATCAAATCATAATCAATGCATAAATAGAATAATTGTTAAAATCAACATTTTTGTTAGCGAATGCATTTAATAATATTATACATTATAATCAATATTAAATATATTCTCTTTACATAAAGAGATAAGCGTAAAGTGGTCACGTTTTAAAGAAACGTTTGGCACCATTCTTTTTAGAATTTATCAACCCTCATTTTAATGTTGTTGGAATTTCCACATTTCCTTTGGTAAACCTGGAGGTTTATGGTACACACCTGTTTCTCGTCAATTTTTCTTGGCGCAATTTCATTTGCCGTCGCCAAATACTGTTTTGGATGTGCAGTGCGATTTTTATTGCTCTCTTGCGCATGAGTCACCTGAAAAGGAGAAGTTGAGCACGCAACGCCTGTGGCATGCGGCATGCGTGCACCGAGCAAATTTTTTTAACTTAAAAAACATCGCGGCTTCGCTTTCAGCTTAGAGGAATACTCGTAGCTTCATCTTCATCACTTCGCTTATTCATTGGGAAACGAAACACACAGAATAACATACACGGTACTGAACCGATATTCAATCCGAAGAAATCCAAACGAAGTTTTATTCAAATTCGAATGGACCGACCCATCGAAGAGTTGAACAAGAACAAAAGAGTCCAATCGAAAAATGGCGCAATATAGCCTGATATACAAAACACCGATGAACAGATCAATTTGTGCGCATGCGCGCTTGCCACTCTTTAAAAACATCAAGACGCATCTAAAGCAAATGTTCTCTCATCGCCGTTCTTGGCGGCAAAGAGTTGGCGATCCTAAGATTCTAAGAGATCCAAAGTAAGTGTGTACCGTAAACTCCAGGTTAACCTTTCCCTGCACTTTAAAATTGTAAGTTGGTGAGGGACAAAGCCACCGTGTCCAACTGTCTTGAAGCAGCAGCTGCTCTCAGAGGGTTGGAGCACTTCAGGAAGACAGAGCGGAGGAGTCCACCTGATGTTTGATAAATACGTAACTTCTATGAAAAAAATTTACTTCTTATAAAAATTATCAGTCATTACAAGCATGCT
>BGPR01000884.1:342424-368202 GCA_013235015.1 Araneus ventricosus
AAAAAAATTTACTTCTTATAAAAATTATCAGTCATTACAAGCATGCTAGAGAGGAACAAGAGTTATGCAAGATACATAGCTTCTTAAGATGATTATAAGGATCAGTTGAAATGATTCAATCACGTCTCGATATGCAGAATTGTCCTTAATAGTTAATATGTAGCACAAAACTTAAATAAGCTTTAAATTAATGTTGAGTCCTACGAATCAATGCATTTTACCTTTGCTAAGTACCAGTGTCTATTTCAGTACCGTTTAAAACTTATTCTCACAGTCAAGCTTTTTCCATGTTTATTACATAGAATTAACAAACACACCCATGATGACGTTAACAATTAGGGCAAATTATTGTGCCTAAGCCCTCAAAAATCAAAGTAAACAATTTTAAAAGTAAGTTAAAGAGCACCGGTTCGACGTTTAAATATATACATAATGAGAACACAAAATGAACTGTAATGGATTCTTAAAAATACAAGAAAAATTAAAAAATTAATTTTTAAAAATGCATTCTAATTGTTATTTTATGCCGTCAGTAGCCATTTGCCACTGCTTCTAAAACAATTGCAAATTATATATGTTTGCATACTGCTCTGTACCAACGAGAATTATTTTAAGACTTGCAATCAAGAGTATAGATATTTCAAAACATCATGTACAAGTTTATTCCAAATATACAGCTTAATAAAATTATAAGCACGATATTATAAATAAAAAATGGTTACATTCAGTTTAGTTTTAGCAGAAAAGAATGTCATGAATAAACAAAAAAGGCATGTTCTTTGAAGATTAATTGAAGACGTTATTTTTGTTTCCTAAGACGATGTCACGTATTCTTTGTTAATCCCAATGAAAAATTGCGTTTCTTCGGGTTTTTAGAAATGCTACTGATATAGTGGAAAATCTGCGTTTTTGAGTTTGATGATAAGATTCTTTTGACTTTGTTCTAATATCCAGATGATACAATTTTTTATATGCATATCACCTCGACAATTTAATATGAGTAGCAATCTTAGAAGATCATTTAACATGATTCTGCAGAGAATTGATCCTTTACATTCACCTTAACTTATAACGCATCCATTATGTGTATTCATTATAGCTGACCTCTTCTCGCGCCAGCAATGCTTCAGAACTTCTACACTTTACCGGATCTCGTAGATCTTGCCCTTAAAGTGCCTGAAATCGGAGCCGTGAATTTCAACATACTGCATATAGTTCTGCAAACCTTAATAGCCGAGTTACGACTCCATAACGTGAGACCTATGTGCCACATAGAGAACCCTCACTTGGCGCAATCAGCTCTGAAAAAAGCCAAACTTCAAAGAAAAACTGCTGCCAAAGAGTTTGATGATGAAGAAGCTATCAGAGCCGAAAGACCTCCTCCTCAAACGCCACCACCTGCAACCAGACAAAAAGTTGAAAAAACTCCATCGAAATCTGAAGGTAATCGATTGTCAATAGAATTGGATGAAAATGTATAGAAAAAAATATAAAAACTGTTCATATTTCCGAAAATCGGAAATATTTTGTCCGCTTTGTACACATTCTAAAATGTAAAGTGTAAGGAATGTAGCCAATTCTTCTTTGTATATAACAAAAAGAATTTGACATTTGTATACAGGATGATTGAAAATTCAAAGTACAAACTGTTAAGGGAGGTAAGAAACACAAAAAAAGCCAGAATTACGTAGGAAAGTATGATCGGAAACGCCAATCGCATGAGCTGGATGGCACTGTTCGTAAAACTGTTGTCGATTTGGTTTGATAGGGTGTTATTATGCTGCTGCATTACTGATTATGCTGCGCCAAACATATGCTGTAGCTTTCAGATGCCAAGTGGTTGTCGGATTTCAGTGATAATCATTTAAAGTTCCTACAACGTAAAGGTTCGGTGAAAATACAATGCTGAAATGTTGGGCATGCACCTGGTGTGTGGAGTAGTTGACGACTAGGCAGCGACGGCGCGGCATGATAGTATGCATAATGGTTCCCGCGCATGCGTGTATCGTATCACTAATATATGCGGATATGCATAGAAACTTGTATGAATACGGGACATTCTGCAGCAGGAACATGTTCACGTAGAGCCCAAGTGAAAAATATTGCCAAATAAAAAGTATACACACGTTATTGGCTTGCCATTTCTACATCTTCATGTGCCTTCATCCGGGTGGCGTTTCCCGTCTTATATTCGTATGTGGTTCTGGCTTGCTTTTGTGCCTTCTACTTTCCTTAATAGTTTGTAACACCAAATTTTTAACCACCTGTATATCTGTTTTATTTGTATAAAATTCCCGTGCCATGCCCATCAAACCGTTCAGTTGATGGAATGGTCACGGGTAAGTGAGTAAGAGACGGCGCTCTGTCCTGCATATTCGAAGACAGTCAAAAATATGAAAATCTACAATATTTATTCAACTTCATTCTTTTAAAATGGTCAGAAACTTCTTATTTGATTAAAAAAATGCCACGCGTTATCTACCAGACAAAATTATTTATCAAAAGATATAACCTTCCGTTTGACTGATTAAACGAAGATTTTTCCACGAAAGCTAGTTCTGCTGCAGTGAATATCTTTAGTGTGCAATCTTTTATTCGTAATTAGATCTAAATTCCCCTTACATATTTATTTATTTATTTACAACCCACTCTGTCGCATTATTCATAGGGCTTAGAGTGGTAAATAGCAGAAGGGACGAGTTCACCCTTCAACGCGTAATTTTTTACAAATAAATCACAACCTCCACATTAAAGAGAAGAAGGAAATGCCGATGTTTACAAAATAAAGCAAAACAAAATTTCTTTTTTTAACATAAAACGGAAGACAAATGGACACGAAACAAACAAGCCAAAAACTGCCGGAAATCAAAAAGCGCAAAGGGGCCAAATCTCCTCCGGTATTACCCAGTTATAAAGACCTAGTTACAGAAATATTTCACCATCCATAAATCATATCATATTAGCTAGCAATATAATTTAGTCAATCGCTTACCAGCACCAATAGAGCAAGCCACAACCAAAAGACACATATCGTTGCACTATAAACACTTAACCACTTAAGGATCGCAATTTTTTGCTATCTAATAATATGACCCCTCCTGTTTTAGAAAGGGGCTGTCGTTTTCATTCATCTAAGAAGGTATAGAATACTTGAGATGCTTATGGATTCTATGTAATTTTTGTGTCAAATTATAAAGCTAATTCATGAATAAATTTTAATTTATAAGACTAAAAATGCGATAAGTCCATGCACGTCAATATGACGGCCTCAAGACTTAAGGGTTAAACCGATACCTACTGTTTAAATTACCTTTATAATTAAAACCAGTACTGAATTAGGACTACTTAAAATTCCCTTTACATATTAAGAGTGCCATGCTCATCAATGGCGTAGTAACCGGGGGGGGGGGCAAGGGAAGTATATATGCCCCGTGCGCCAGTCTTACCCCAGGGAGTCAAAACATTACTGCTTTTATGTCACTTTTCAAAGCAAAATATGATGAGGGAGTATAAAAATACCATTCTCCGGGTGCCATTTACTCTTGCTAAGGCATTAATGATGACTTGGATATTAAAAAAAAAAAAACATTATTCTCCTGGCGCCAGTTACCCTCGCTACGCCAATGAGCATGGTGACAAAAAGTTAGTGGATTTATTTATGTCAATTTTTAAAGCCAAATACTATCAGGGGACGAAAAACTGTCATGCCCCGGGAGCCGTACACGCAAGGTAAACCATTAATGGTGATTGGCAGGGAGCATTATATTATGACCCTGGAGCCACTTAACTGGTTACGCCACTGATTCTCATCATAATGTAC
The DNA here is from genome assembly GCA_013235015.1 of Araneus ventricosus. Classification (NCBI taxonomy): domain Eukaryota; kingdom Metazoa; phylum Arthropoda; class Arachnida; order Araneae; family Araneidae; genus Araneus; species Araneus ventricosus. Next base: position 346,245 of record BGPR01000884.1, read on the forward strand.
GGGATGGATGTAAGCAATAACTCAAGTTCCTATAGGCTTGTTGTTGTCAATTCGATTTGCCGATTAATTCATATTATTCTCTTTTCAACAGAGAAAGCAGAAAAAGAACCTGAATTACCCATCACTAGAGAAGAAGTAGTTTCAGAAGAAATCGAAAGAGAGCCACACAAAGAAACAGAAGATCTGCCGCCCGAGGCACCCCCTGACCAGACGACAACAGATACAGCTGAGGCGTCTGAGGAAGCGAAGGATGAACCGCCTGAAGAAAAACCAGAACCCGAAGAAGAGACACCAAAAAGCCAAAAGGATGCAGCTGGTTGGGATGATATCTTAGAAGACATCAGATCACATCCGAAATCTAATCACGTGGAGGATAAAAGCAAACCGACGGCTACGAAAGATCAAGTCAAAGAGGCTTGGAGGTACAATTTTCTCGAAACAAGGGTCACAGCGACTGAAGAAGGCCTTAATGAGGTAGATTAACTCGAAAATATTAGGTTTAATACTGGTTATCTACCAGCATGAAACTTGGTATGTCATGTGTGAATGAGTTTAGGTTCGAAATTCTGACCAGACCCCCTTAAATTAGACCCCTAGTTTCAAAATGGCTAGGCAAGCAAGTAAAAATGAAAATTGCTGTTTATATTTATTTTTTATATTTTTGTCATTGTAATTATTATACTTAAAGTCTATAATTAATAAAATATGACAAATAAATTAATAACAAAATTGTAATTGTAAATTTGAAACAGGATGCAAATTTATTTTGTAAGTTATATTTTGCATGTCAAACACCACAAGGAGACGTGGATAGCTCTTTTCCTCATAAGAACCTTAAATATCCACCGTCCATTTCGGAATTTGGATATCTTAGAAAGCCTTCTGAAAAATTTGCCATTATGAAAATAACAGAAAGCAGTGTCACTGGTACAAACAACTGCCAGGTCAGTGAAAATTATCAGAAACCAAGCGTTACCGTAATTGCCATCGACTGTGCAGCACTGATGCATATATTACCAACATATACTGCAAAAACATTCGGATAATATGCAGAAAACATTTTTACCCCACATCTGCTACATTGTCTTGAAGATAGTAAGCGTGTCGATATTGTGTTTGACAGGTATATTTATGGCAGTTTAAAATCGGACACACGAAAGTCTCGTGGTATTTGGAAGACAATTATTCTTAAAGCAAGCACAACGATTCCGAAGATATTTTTAAACTTTTTAATGGTAGATGCAAATAAGCCTCAGTTGTTCCGCTACCTCGCTGAAACTATACAAGAAATGAAGGTTACCTCTGGTAAATTAATGATTTACACTGATGAAGATATTTTGAAATACACGCCATCTCAGCTTCAATTGAATATAGAAGACATATCACCATAGTCACATGAAGAAACTGCAGCTAGATTACTATTGCACGTTAAACATGCAGTTGTAAGTAGTCGTCGAAAAGTAATGATTGTGACAGTTGACTCAGATATGTACGTGATTTGTCTATTTCCATTCCGGCAACTCAATGCAATGGAACTAGAGGAATTGTGGTTAGAATTTGGAACAGGCAAGAATTAGCATTTTAATGCCATTCATCGCTTAGCTAATTCACTGTCAAAAGAAAACGATGAATGTGATGCTTCACCCTTTTTTCACTAATACACGGGATGTGATACAGCATCAGCATTTTCCGGAATAGGAAAGCTGAAAGCATGGAAAAATGGAATATATATGATGAGGTAACACCAGTTTTAATTCGGTTATCAAGAAGTTTGTGTGATGTGTCGAATAATGAATATAGCATACTTAAACGATTTACTACACATATGTACAACAAAACCAGTACAGTTGAAGACATCGATGAATGCAGAAATATTCTGTTTACAAGACACAACCGTGCGATTGAAAATGTTCCACCTACATCTGCAGCATCGAGACAGCATGTATAACGTGCTTCCCTACAGGCTGACATCTGGTGCCAATGTCTAATGAGCAATACAATACACGCCAGCACAGAAGATTGTGGATGGAAAAAAGTAGAAACTTCAATTATACGCCCTTATGGACAAATCTTCCAGAACCATCCGACAAATGTCAGGAGCTCATTTCCTACCCCAAAAGTGCAAAAAAATGTTCGTCATCTTGTAAATGCCAAAAGCGCAATCTCCCGTGTATGTCCCTATGTATTTGCGATGCAACGTGTGCTGACAATACATAACTATTTTTATTCAGATAAAATGTGTTTAAATTTCTTTTCTTGTCGAATTCGATTATCCATAACTTTTTTGCAAAATTATTAGCAACAAAGATACCCAGTATCAGAGATTTTCATTTTTCTTGCACGTGCAGCCATTTTTGGCCGCCAATTTGAAACAAGCGGTCCAACGGATGGGGTCTGGACAAAAATTTGTACCAAAATACATGCTTCAAAACTGTGCAAGTTTTATGCTGGTAGCCAAAACCTCATATTTTTACTAAAAATATGTCTGTCCTACATTACGAGAGTAAAGTTTGCTTAAATCTCCCAAAAGGGAGAGAATAAGAGTCGCTCTTCGATCGATAACTATACTGTCGATAGCTAAAACTGCATAGGAGTTTTTGACTGTTTCTTATAGATTTTTACTCACTGAAACCGGGAAAAATATTTAAAAAATTCCATCACGTCAGGTTTTCTTGCAAAACTCATGTTTTTAGTTTAACTAAGCTTAAAATTTCTCTTTTTAACCTGAAATCTGGTATCATATTCTTGAGTCAAAAAACCATATCCAATAATGATATTATATATTAATTTCATATTTCTAAGAGTGACACCCACCTTCAAGTTTGGATGATATCCGGAGTGATTCTGAGAATGGAGACACGTTACCTCACCAGGACGAATCTAGCTCAGATTTTTCTGTTGATGAGGGACCTCAACCATTTTCTCAGAGAGAGCTTAATGATCTAGTTAGAAATTTAGGCCTTTCTAAAGATGGAGCTGAATTGCTAGGGTCAAGACTGAAAAATAAAAATCTGCTGACACCTGGAACTTCATTCTCCTGGCACAGGAGGCACCGAGAGAAGGAATTTACACAATTTTTCTCCAAGGAGGGAAATCTCGTTTTCTGTAATGATGTTCAAGGGCTAAAGAAGTGTTTTGACATAGAATGTGATTTATCTGAGTTGCGTCTATCCATAGATTCGTCTAAAACAACCTCAAATCAGTCTTGCTGCATAAAGGTAATTCATTTGCATCGCAAACTTTTGGACACTCGATGCATTTGGGAGAAAACTATAATGATTTGTGTATGATTCTTCAGAAAATAAACTATCAAGAATATCGTTAGATGGTTTGTGGAGAGTTCAAAATGCTAACCATGTTGTTAGGTCAGCAGGCAGATTACACAAAATATCCCTGCTTCCTATGCTTGTGGGATAGTCGAGCCAGAGACCTCCATTGGACCAAAACTGACTGGTCACTTCGAGGTGCCTTAACACCCGGCGAAAAAAATGTCATAAATACAACCTTGGTTCCACCTGAAAAGGTTTTATTACCACCTCTTCCTATAAAATTAGGGCTTATGAAGCAGTTTATTAAATCACTGCCTAAAGATGAGGAATGCTTCAGATATCTGTGTTCCAAGTTCCCACAACTGTCAGACGCCAAGTTGAAAGAGGGAGTTTTTACTGGCCCCGACATACGAAAACTGTTATCCGATTCCCTCTTTTCAGAAACAATGGGAGACAAAGAAGAAGAAGCGTTAGACTCTTTTAAGGATGTAGTACCCAGGTTTTTGGAGAACGTTAAAGACCCTCTCTACAAAACCATTGTACAACGCATGTTGACAGCATATGAAACTCAAGGATGCAACATGAGCTTAAAAGTTCATTTCCTACAGAATATTGACTGTTTTCCAGAAAACTTACGAGCCTATAGTGAAGAGAAGGGTGAAAGATTTCACCAGGATGTCCGTGATTTTGAGAGACGATACCAAGGAAGATGGGACGTCAACATGCTAGCTGATTACTGTTGGATGCTCAGGCGGGAAACAGAAGATGGTTAGCGAAAGCGTGTTCGGAGGAGCGTCAAAAAGAAGAAGAAAAGGTTTCACAGACAAAAATAGTAAACGTGTAATGTTAAATATATCATGAAGGAATGGTTTTTTGGTTCTTTTTTCCAATTATAAGAAAAATTAAGCACAGTTAATTGTAATAAAATATTGATTTTTTTCATCGCAGTTATACTTTTTTAATGTAAACTCCCCATGTTTTGTAAAAAAAAACTTTACGTGATGGAGGGAAATGTATGTCATTTTTGGATTCAGCACCCTAAAAAACATAAAATTTACCAAAAATATCCCATGCAGCTGAAAAAAAAATTTTTTTGCAGACCTGTGTAGTCAAATCTCTATATATCAAAATTCACAATTCCTGAGAAAAAATCAATATATAGAAATTTTAATACACAAAAATACATATTGCAAATTTTTCATCGTTTTCTTAGTAAAAACAATTATGCATAGTTAAATTTTTATAATTAGAGAAGACTTAAAATAATTAAAATATCACAGAAATTTATTTAGGAAATGTGTGTGTGTGCGTGAACAAATAACAACGATTTTTCAAAATTGTTAATACCGTACTTTTTTCCTTCAAAATTTCATACTTTCTTGACGCTTCTTTATTTTTCATCCCGCTTTCTACATCTTCTATTAAGCTGAACTTCTCTTTCACACTTGAAGATTTCCTTTTAGGGAACATATTCACTGTAAGAAATCTAAAGCGAAACTGAATTTAAATTAAAAATCTCGTTCCAAATTAGGAAAGAGATTCGTAGAGCAGAAGCTAATAATAATATATAACTCACCAGCAAGTGTACAGGTACAGCTAGGAGTACATTGATAAACACGGAAATATCAAATAGAATGATGATTAATAGGTATGGGATCAAAATAAAATTTGTTTTTTCAATAAACTTTGAAATAATGAGACTGGAAAAAATGAAGCAATAATCCCTCAGAAAATAATTCATCTCTACAACAAATAATAAATGTGTGTGTGTGTGTGTGTGTGTGCGTGCGTGTTGTCTGAAAATTCTATATTTAATGTGTTTAGTATCAAGCAGCACACAGATTGGATATAATCTGTATGAAATTATTGTTTTTTTTTATTTTTTTAAATAAATTATTGGAGTAATATTCAAAGTGTCTAAATGGATGGAAATTTCAGGGATATATCATGCTTTAATCCATATAACTTTATTTAATATTATAAACCTGCTGTAAGAAATTATGATGTTCATACACTGGATTCAGGGTTTTCAAATAAATATAACAAATAAACAAACAAATAACACGGCTTGGTTAGTCTTGTCTCTTGTTCCAAAAGAAGCCAGACCATCAATCAATAAATCATATGACCAGTTTACTTTCTGTAGCAATATTTATGGAACAAATAGTAGGGGGAACTAGGAATACTTGACCTACGTGATTTTCTTAGATTGTGAGATAATTGCTAATTTGTGTCTGTCATTTTTATTTGACCTTTGGTCATATGGTCTATTGGTGGAAATTTCCATTCGAATCTGAAAAGTCGTTGTAATGCTGTGTACGGTAAATATATTTTGGCGGTCCAAAAGTAAATTTTCGTTTTTTCAATCCACTGTGGACTGGAATTTTTTTTATTGGAGATAGGATGAATTAAAATATTTCAGAGTTTCAAACATACTAAAATTCGAAATGCGATGTTATGCAGTGTCTTAATTCTAAGTGGCTTAATTTTTAGCTTATTTAGAAAAGATCAAGTTAGGGATATTTGACCTTATCAAAAGCTATTGCAGTTTGATGTCGTAGCCGACCGAAGCACATTGTGTTGTTGGGCTCAATTTTCTGGTGCGTTGGAGTTTGTAGCCAATATGGCAACTCAAATATAGAGAATAATTATTTAAAAATTATTATGCTGTAATTATTTAATAAAAATAAATTCTTTTTAATGTAATTTTAGTAACAATTTCAAAAAAGAATTTAAATTTATATTTATCCTCTCTTGCGAAAAAACGATTTTCATTCATTTTTTATTTCAATAAAAATCTTTTACTTGAACTATTTATTAAAATTTGGTTTCTTTTAACGTTTCACCATTTCGGTTGAATTCTTCTCTTTGATGGTTAAAATTTTCTAGTAGAAAATATTTTTCTATTGCTTTTGTTGCCATTGCATTTTTAGGAGAACCGAGTAAGACTATTTAGCTTTTCTACTATCTTCCTTTTGTACAACGTTATTTAAATCTTTTTTTTTTTTCATTTTGGTGCTATTTTGTTCTATTCCAATTTTCCCCAAACCGGCATTCCTATAATTTTCATCATTTAATTAATTTAATATTTTATTTGTTTGTTTATTTAATTTTTAACTAATTTAATATAATTTAATGAGTAGAATAATTTAATTTATTAAGTTGAGTTTTATTAATTACTATCGCGTTTTATAAATGTAATATTATTTTATTTTTAATATTAATTTTATTAATATTTTTGATAATTAAGACTCTTTCAATTCAGTAATTGTAACCTAATATCCGTATTTCACGTACATTCAAATTATAGAAAGAATTTAAGTACTCTTTGCATGTAGGGTCGAGTATCCCTGCCAGTAGAGTCAAGTATCCCTAAGGTTAGGGATGTTTGATCCTAGGTGATTTCATGTAATATATTTGCTTTATGATTAAATGACATATCAATTTAGCATAAGCACATTTCTCATTTTTAAAAACATATGTTTTAATTATTCTAACTATCAAAATTTCAAGAAATATAAGAAAAATTCAAACTAGGGTCAAATATTCCTAGTTCCCCCTATAAAGAAGCAGTATGTTTGAGTAAAGAAACAATAGAAAATACTTCTTCATTCAAAAATCTATACAGTTATCCGTATGAATATGAGTCGGATTCAAAAATTAGGAAAAGCAAACTCACAAGACCGGTGCATGCATAGAATTTAATTCAGTTCGCACCATCTTACAGAAGTATATGCTTTCTTTGTAGTAGAGATACAACGTACATCTTATCAAAAGTGAATAACGAGATTTCATATGGAAAATTGCTTAGAGATTGAATATGAAAAATAAATTAAAATAAAGATTAAAATTTCTTCCGTCAAGAATGCATACATTTTCTGTAATTCTCAAACGTTTCTTTCTTCCTTTTCAGCTTTCAAATATCATGGATTTTATAAGGGATAAAATATTGAAATCAGTAAGTTGAGCAGTTATTTTTGTATCATTTAGCAAACTAACCAATTATTTTGATCTATCTTTTTTTTAACATTAACAAAATTTTTGCTTCTTTGAGTCAGGACAAAACCGTTTCAGTATTTAGAGAGACAGTAATAGCGGCCACTATATAATGCAATATACAGGGTTCCCACTTATATCTTTTACACCCCCTTAACTTCTAAACGGTGATAGCCTAGGCTATAAAGTTGGTGTCTAGGTATAGTAAAAAGGCCATGCGCTACTCGATGAGACAACTTACAACACCATCTATCGGCAAATTTTGAAATTAGCGGTCCTATCTCGTAAACGGTGAAAGATACGAGAAAAAAGTCAATTAGAAAGTTGTAGAGCACTCTCAATTTATTTCGGAAAGATGCCTTGTACGCAACAATACGAAGAACAGAACGCTTAAAATGCACATTTGTTTGTTCGCATTTTGCGAAATTGTGATTACACAAGACATGGAAATGTTAAATATCATTTTTGTTATGTTATTTCTGAATGTTATTGAAAAATGTTATTTTTCGGACACAAAATGGCCCCATTTATACTTTTTCCTGTAGAAATAGCTCAATCAGCAGGTGTATGGATCTTTCCGCTAATATTGCAGGATTTTCGATGACGTATTACTGTAGCTTGTGCTAGCGCACCAACTACTTGCTAAAACGTGTGCAAAGTGAAATTCATACAAGGGCTTAAATCTGTATTGTAGATGACTGAGATCACTTTGAACCCAGAAAATAAAGGTATCTTGTGATAACTAATTGTTTTTTCCCTTTTTAACCCCTTTCGAGACATCACAGTTTTAGAAATCGTGAGCAAACAAATGTGCATTTTAAGGGTTCTGTTTTGAGTATTAATGTGCACAAGGTATCTTTTCGTACTAAATTGAAAGTGCTCTGCAACTTTCTAATTGACTTTTTTCTCATATCATTCACCATTTACGAGATAGGACCGCTAATTTCAAAATTTGCCGATAGATGGCGTTGTAAGTTGTCTCATCGAGTAGCGCATAGCATTTTTACTATACTAGACACCATTTTTATGGCCTAATCTGTCACCGTTTAAAAGTTAAGGGGGGTGTAATGGATATAGGTGGGAACCCTGTATACTAGTTTTAGCTTAAGTCAAATTCTGCCTGTCACATTTTATAACGAAAAAAATGTATGATTTGCGATTCAGATGAGTTTGAAATAAATTGTCAGGAGATTTTCTAGCCTTTTGAATATTAATAACTTTTAACAAATTAAAACCTTTTAATTTTTTTAAACATGCTTTGTCATATTGTAATAATGCAAGACTGCATCAATATGCAATGAAATTACGTTATTACGTTCGAACTCAGAAATCTAGAATTGTGGAAGTGGTGTGCAGGGTGTCCGAGAATTGTTAGACATATTTCAAAAATTAATTTTAAAAACATTTAATTTTTTAAAATAAAAAAATTATTTAAAATGAGAGCTCAATTTAAAAAGTTTTTTTTCAGATAGGTGGCGTACCATTATGACGTTCTAAATTTGCTACAGCGAGAGATTTCAATTCGCAATTGCTACCGATCAGCAGAAGCCGAAGCGCGTTTCCTGGTTTCCTTTTGACGTGAAAACGTCTTTCCGCTCGTTACAGTGATAGTCGGTCGAACTTGCTTGTGTGACAAAATACCGTCACATTTGAATCACTAATAACTACGAGACTTATAATGCGAAGAGAATGATTGACCCCACAAAGGATAGATCATATCTGTAAGAGTTTTTCGCATAGTGTTTGTTTTGCATGTGACGTCATTGTACCAGTGTAGGCTCATGCGCGTGATTGTTAAGAATTAGCTTTATGTAAAGTTATAAATAAGTGTAGCGTGGAAATGCGTTTAGCTAGGGGGTTGTTTCTGGTGTCATTTTAAAGATCTTTAGGAGTATTACTAAGACCCAAAGTGAGACAATAAAAATATTTATCAGAATATCAGTAAAAATGGGTATTAAATTGAAAATTTCAAACTCCACATGTTTTTTTTATTATTATTATAGCATGCAAAGTTTTCCTTCGAATTATACGAAACTTTCAGAATACTTGACAATACGTAAAAGAAATATTGTATTGAAATTTGAATATTACGGTAAATATGAGCATTTGTAGCAAACAATGTTTTACTGCGCATATGCGAAATGTAATTCTATATACTGTCAACAGATGGCGCATCAAAAGCTACTCTAAATAAAACATAAGAAAGGCGCAGTTCGGGTCCGCGCCGTGGATTTTTCGTGAAAACGTCGGGATAAAATCATAAAACAAGTGTTTCGTATTAATATGTAATTTAATTATCAATCTCTTTAAAACAATATTTACACAGAGTAGTATAATGGTTACGAATACTATAATAATTAATTTTCGAATTGCAATTAATTTAATTAATTAAAAAAGCATAAAATTCCCAACAAATACATGCTTTTATTTTTTTCTAGCTTTAAAATTTTCTCATATATTGGCTCTCAAACATGGGCGATTTTCAGTAATTTAGATCCACCTAGACCACCGTAACGACGCTTCACCTATCTGGGAAAAAAAACTTTTTAAAATGCTCTCTCGTTAAAAGAAAACGTAGTTGCAACATCATTATTTTTTATTAATTTTTGAAATGCGTCCAACAATTCTCAGACACCCTGCATAGCTGCGGACAAGATGCTATGCTCCAACATCAGAAACTGATAGCAGCGTGTCTAGTGGCGAATTTCGGAAGTTAGTGATTTTATCCTGAAAATTATATCAGAAAGCAAACAAAAATTAATTGCAAAAGTGGATAATTTCCTATAAATATATAAAAGAAGCATAATGTTTTGGAATAAAAACCCTTTGTCTACCATTCAAAAAAAATAAAAAAATCAGAATTAGGGATTTTCGGAAACTTCTATTGCATTTACTTCAACGATTTTAAAGTCCAACTGGTTTTCAATGATTATAAAGTCCAAAAACAGTTCAAATGAAAGAAACCGCTCCATAATATCTACCCTTGAATGAATTAAGCATCTATTATTCAATTCCTACTATTAGTTCACACTCTCCCTATATATATATATTGTTCAAATTTTGCAATCGATTTTAAACTAACTTCCCGATGAGCTGGAGTCTTGAAACTTTAAACATAACTCAGAACTAGATGACAATGCAATATTAATTCGCTTTCTTGTGTGTCTGTCTGTCTGTTTGTCTGTCATTTCATATTTTGCATGACGCATGCGCAGTACGTTTTTCATTATATCTCGAAAACTATTAACATTACAGCCTTGGTTCTTGGGTGTATGGATGGCCCATGGGATCATCGAAGCACCTCCATATTTCAGCCATATCTTTGCGCATGCGCAGTACATTTTTCATTATATCTCGAATCACCTAAGTAGGAATTGACTTAATTTTTCTTTTCTTTTTTACATTACTTGTACTTCATGTGCACCTATTATACTTATGTACGGATAATAGAAATATTAACTTAAATTATTACATGAACTATGCTCTTAATTTAACTATGCCCTTGAAAAGTGAATAATGCACTTCTAGATTTAAGTCAGAAAATAGATTTTAAGCAAGAAAAATAGATTTCAAACGAAAATGTTTCAACAATTAATTTCCTTTTTTATTTTTCAGGATGCAAGACGAAAACCAGGTAAACTATTTTTAGAAGCCTGTTGACTTGAATGTGAGGCAAATTTAATTTTACGGGTGTAAAATGAGAGGATTGAAAGTGACTCCAAAATATATATATATACATTTCTCAAAAGATGCTTAGAATTAAAGCGTTCTTATAGTAAGGCATTTTTATTAAAAAACGAAATCAGAAGATATTGCATGCTTTCTCGTCTAAAAATTCAATCAAAAGAATTTATACTAATTTGAAATTGTTTCATAAAGCTATGAAGAAAAAACTCTTTAGATTGATCTAGTTTAACTCAAAAAGGGCCAACATTAAATTGATATAAAATTTACATCAAAAAAATTTTATCCTACGAAATGACACGTCTATCAAAAAATCATAATCTCAGAAACAATTAAAGCTTTCTTCTACAATATGGAACGTTTACCATGAATTTTGCCGCAAATATATATTTAAATGGAACTTCACGATCAGTTTACAAATAAAGGAGTATCCCAGTTATAAAAATTATAATATGTCCTAATAAGATCAAATTTATTACATTTTTAGTATGTGATGGTGCAACATTTTCTAATTAATGTGAGTTAAAGAGGAGAAAACTTATTTCTTCAAAAATATTTCGCTTTTCTGAAGCTGTAAATTGACATGGTAAAAGTACCTTTATCTGAATCTCAAAATCAGTAAATACATATTTTCTATGAAAATAGAATTATATTTTTTATTTAGGTATCTAAAGTTAGCTCATTATGATTTTAATATGTTTAAAATAATAGCAGCACAATTTAACTTTGTATTTTTATATTTCATCGCTTCAAACTGTCTTATTAATGTTCAAAGAAAATAATCTTATTTCGAAGAGTTTGTGATGTTTGTAACTCAAAACGTTGCTCAACAAAGTAAAGTATCCCCTTTTTACATGCCATTTTTTAAATGAACGTCAACACTCATTGTGATACAAACTTCCATCCCTAAATAGCTTTAATGCAATACCTAAAATTAAAATGTGCTCGTTTTTAATAAGATGTTTTCTTATGTTTATTGCATTATGTTTATTACAAAAATAAAACTCAGGGAAAACATTTATTTCCTATGAAAACAACAGGAGGTGTATCGGCCGCAGAACTGGAAGGCTTGGAAGAGCGGGTAAGATAAAACTATTTTCAACTACTCCTTTCCTCTTTTAAGACGTTAATTGGTTTGCCCGCACGCTGTACGTGCATCGAATTATAACATCTTGAAACTTTTAAATTAAATTTAAGCCATACATAAACGTTACAATTCGATACAAAAATTAAGTAGTATCCATAAATATCTCAAGTAATCCAAGTTGAATCAAAACGACCACACATTCCAAAAACAGATGGTGTCATCTAATTAGACAGTAAGGAAAAATGAAAATTTTGAGGGGTTCATTTATTACTCTATTGATTAGATTTTAAAGGGAAAAATAAATTACAGAAAGGAAATTACCATAAAAGAGAAAGCCCATCCTGCCTTAGTGCTCGGGAAGCACTGAATGACTCAGCTACCGCAAGTAGTAAATTCAGACTCTGGAGCCGATGTATAATAGCCCCCATTACAGCAGCATGTACGACGACCCCTTAGACAGAGGTACGAAGCGTCATCGTAGATGGCCCCGTTAACCAGGCAACACTATCATTATTATACCCGCTTACTTATCAGGCAACTTCTCATCCCCATATGTGAGGTGCCTTGCGTGCGATAGGATGGAATAAATTAGTTGGTCAAAAAGAATGGTATATTAAACGGAATTATAAGGCCAAACACGAATGTCCACACGATTATAAGATAAGAAAACACACAAATTTTACCTCTTCACAAATGTTCGATGTGGCTTCCCTTCGTTGCTCTGAAAATGCCCATCTGTAAATCAGTTCTTGAACATGTTCACGTCATCAAACTACAGTGGCGGCGATTGGGTGTAAAAATTGAGAGGGCAAAAAATTTATAGACATCTAAAAGACCCAGGAATATAGAGGGTAGGCAACAAAATTTAAAATTTAGTTTAAAAAAATTAGCTAGTTTTTTCGAAAGTTGTTGCTTTTTTGTAATTCCTAGTTTTAGGCAGCTGAAATGAAATAAAAATTTAATTTTTTCCGCAAAAAAGTAGGGGCTGACTGCCTCCTGGGCGGGCCCCCCCCCCTGCCCGCCGCCACTGTCAAACTAAGTCCAGTGCAAGCAGTGTCATCTTTTGGTGGCACTTTTCTGGTATTCTCAACAGAAATTTTGTTTCATGAAACCACAGACAGCATTTCGCTTTTAAAGCACTGTTATACCCCTAATAGCACAAAATGCTCTAAAAAAAGTTACGATATCTTCACGATATTGTACGGCATTCAAAACATTGAAGAATATCGTGGAAAGAATGTCGTACAATATCGTGCCCCAATAGGGACATCTTCCTTCTTACGAGAACACAGAAAAAACGATGAACAACCTCGAACTACATCTCACTCAGCTGTGAACTTGAAGCACTTGGGACTATTGATTGCAAACTAAAATCAATACAATATTTCTAATCTACCATTTAACAGTTACCTTGAAATTATTGATTTATGAAATTGCGCAACTAATTTGGGTCCACCCTGTATTTCGTCTACAAATTCAATTCGAGCAGTAAAATTTAAAAAACACAAATAATTTTAAGAGAAATTATCTGGATCGAGATACCTCATTTAGATCGGTTTTCCTTCATTTAAAAAAATGAAATGTTTTGGACTTGTAATTTCGTGTATGGGAGCAAAATTTGACTAACTGTTAATTTTTCATAAAGGTGAAAATTAGTTACTTTGTTTTCTGATTCTCAATTTCGTCAGTTTTTATCATTTCTTGGCAATAGAAAGAGTAAAGAAATGACTACTTTCGAAAGAACGCGCAATAGAAAACAGCATATCTTTACTGAATGTGAAAAAACCCTAAATCTAAAATTCCTTTCAGTTGAAATCTACAGTTTGATACCCCTCAGATCGCCAATGGATGCCAAATCGCCAATGTCAAAAAGCAAGATGGCTGCTAAGGTTAACAATGCAATGACGCGGTCATAGTTAAAGATTAACTGCTTAAAGTTTAAACTAATTTTTATTTTCACCAGAGAATTCTTAAATTTTTCGTCAAGTCTTCATAGGTAGTGTTTTTTCTATTTTCTATATCGCATACCTCAGCAGTCATCCTGCGTTTTAGCATCGTCAATCTTGGCATCTGTTGGCGATATGAAGGAGTACCCATTATTGGATTTTAACCAAATAGAATTTTTGACATGCAACCTTTTGCGCTTTCAGTGACGATGTGGAAAAAATACCTTCTTGGCATATTTTTTGGGGGTGAGAATGGCGCCCATTAGTATTACACATGGGCGAAAATTGGAAAAACTCGAGCAAAGCATTAATTTTCACATAAGCGCTTACGGAATATAAATGGTGCTTACCACTGCAGTCACTTTTATGTTCATCCATTCAGTCAGCATCCAAGAAATCGACATCCGGGAGTCACTTTTATATATGAAAATTGCTACTAAGATATATGAATTTTTTTTAGTATGTAATTTTTTTATTCTTGTGATTTTTCATTGAATACTTACAAAGCCATATTTTAATTCCCATAAAACTCAAAGAATAGAACTAGATGTCAGATTTTTGCTATAAGGTAAAATAAATTTTTATTTTATAAATTGTGGGATGAATTTTTATTTGCGAATTGTAAGATTAGAATTTCGTCTTTTCAATTATGAATAAATAATGTTGTAGAATATATTTTAAATTGAAAGTTTTCTTAATTTTCAAACAGAGAATAAAAAGACCCAAGAAAAGAGAAATCTGGAATGTAGCCAAGTTTCATGTTATTATTCATTAAAATTTACCGGCACATAAATTCTGAAGTAAATAGCTAACTTATTAATCATTTAACTAAAATGATATTTTAAAAACATTAATAACGAGGAAATTTGTGGAAAAAGACTAACTTTCTAAATTTTCAAACAGAGAATACAAAAAAAACCAAGAAAGGAGAAACCTGGCATGTAGTCAAAGTTTCATGTTATTATTTATTAAAATTTTAACAGCACATAAATTAGAAAGTAAACGGCTATCATATTAATCATTTAGCTCGTATAATATTTAAAGAACATTAATAACAGGGAAGTTTGTAGAACATCACAAACAGAACACATATCACATGCGTAAACGTCAGCATATTATATAAAATAAAATTACACCAATAAGAATAGAATAAAATTAATATCACAAAGAAAGAGGATTCTGAAATTGCCTTGTAAATGATTTCAAGGATACTGCATCTTCTTCATTTCTAGTTTATAAAATAGCAGCTAATAAAACTGCACGTTAGAAAATTTATTTTTAAAAACTTAAAAACAATCAACTAGAAAAATTAGAATAAATTTAAAAATAAAAATTTTAATTTAAACTTTAAACAAAAACAACAAAAGTTTTTTTTATAAACAATAAAATTTAGATAATAAAATTTAAACAATGTTTATGTCGCGGGTAATGGAAGCTGCAAACAAAGAACAATAGAAATCAATATCATTCAAAGAAAACCAAAAAAAAGGATAAACTCAGAGGGAATCGAAGAAAAAAAAACAAGGAATCCATTAGATAATAAAATTTAAACAATGTTTAATCTTCTTACAGAAAAATTTCCCAATTATTATTTTGAATCCATTTCGAATAAAGTCCTTAGCCCTTGAAAAAATTGACTAGAATGGATTCCTTGTTTTGTTTTGTTTGTTTTTTCGATTCCCTCTGAGTTTATCTTTGTTTTTTGGCTTTCTTTGAATGATATAGATTTCCATTATTTTTAAAAACTATAATAAAGTAATAAATCTCCACTACGTTCATGAACTTGAAAAAAGCGATCGCAAAATTTTTCACTTGCAAGTTAAAGACTGAATAATAAAAATTTTTCTCAACAGGTTGAAGAACTAGAAGAAGCTCGGGAAGTATTTGAGGAGGATCATGTGAGTAATCGTTGACATCAGCATTTATGAAATTAATTCTTTTCTTTAGCACATTGTGTAAAAATCAAACGCGACTCTTTCACACTAATATTAATATACGGAGTTTTAGAGAAAACGCGATGCACCTGTTTTTTATAATAGAAACTATACATCGGATCATTAATTGTTTGCAATTATCCTTCATATTGTTTTTATGTTTATTATGTTTAAATTAATAAAATAAGTTATAAAACTTATTTGGAGGGAAATTAATTATATTTTAACTTTTATTCATGGTGTTTACATTTTCATCGGACAGACAAGTAAAGGTTATGACTCATTACATGGTGAATCTTGCATTATTTACTTAACAGAATTTTATTGGTATGTATCAAATGATAATTTTTACGTATTCAGTAAGACAAAACAAAATAATAAAATGCTAGAAAAAAACCCGAAGAAGAAAGCAGTTAGCGAACATCTCGCGTATTACAAACGAAGACTGGCCGTGTATATTTTGAAGCTTTACATTTTTTAGGTTTTTTTTTAAAATAACAATAAGAGAAACGAAATGTATACTACGATTTTTGTTTAAATTCAAAGATTAATCTGCCTCAGTTTTTAAAAATGGTAAGAATTGTTCTGTGCACACATAATGGAAAATATTTCCAGATTATTGGTAGCTAATACCGTCCAGTGCTTTCCTTTTCATTGGTTGACACAGAAGGAACTTTGTGAAACATTCTTCTGAAGGGCAACGGATTTAATTTCGACTAGTACAGCATTTCTAAAGCATGACTGAGCAGTGTTGTTATCTTTCTATATTTTCATCACAGCTCTATTCGCACAAAACATTATTTAGTAACAAAACCTCTTTTGGATGATCCTGTCAATGGCCAGCGTCCTATTTACTAGACAGTTACATTTCACTTCCGTGGCTAAACCGAGTGGATTCCATTGTTTCTTTTTCGCTTTATCTATCAATTCAACAGGTATTCTCAAACGCCTAAAAAATTTTCAACAGGCATATACCACCAGTTAGCCAGATATTGAAGTCAAAATATCGCCATTTTTAAATCTTTTTTTTATTTTTTTCTTTGATTTATTTTTGAGGTAATGAAAGGAATTAGAAAGTAATCTTTATTTCTTGATATTTTACTATATTTTAAAAATCTTTAAAGTTATGTAAAAAAAGTTTTAAAAATTATTTATACCTGTTTATTTATATTTTTTCTAAAAAATAAAAATAAGAACCATTTTTTTCTGAATTTAATTTTACTTCACATCTATCTTACTTTGGATGTTTTAAACAAAATTTAATAGAAATTTATTGCTTTAAATTAATTTGGGAATTAACAGGATTATTTATATTCAAAACCAGCAGGAATTATCTTTTCCGACTCGTTCATGTACTTACACAATGCAGCGCGTTTGGTATTTAGATTCGCACAGTAAAACTTCGATTAACCGTCACTCGTTTAACCGCCAGTTTCTGTTATCCGCCATCGTCTAAAATGGTAGGTTTATAGTATTACAACACATTTCTGTGCATTACAATTCTTATATTTAAGTTTATGTTGATCGTTCTGTAAAATCAAATGCAACATGTATGTATTATTCCCTTTTAAAGGATTTTATTTTCATTTTCGTGCCACGCTAGCAGTGAAACCACCACACTGTATATATGTATTAAGAGTTTTCTGTTATCCGTCCGTTCGGCTATCCGCCACAGCTCTGGTCCGGTCAGTGACGATTAATCGAAGTTTTACTATATAGTGAAGAGAATGGAGCGTGCGTTTTGAATCTCTTCCCATTGACCGACTACAGATGTACAAGACAATATCGGTGTCACAAACCAGATTTCACTTTTTTAGCTTGTTGTGTTTTAGGGTTTTGTGTTCGCATGCACACGGACAGACAACATTGAAAGATTTAGGCCAAAAGTGATTACAGATTTACAACATTGGTATAAAGATCATATACAGATATATTCACGCGTCTAAGATATATTGCCCATCTTGTTGAGTGTTTGAGTTATCGTATATCTCTCGAACAGACAGACTTCCCTTTGACAGATGCTGTCCAAAATTTGATAGAAGTGTACGATACGAATCTACTTTTTTTATGCAAAGACAGTATATCAAAATTCATCCGTCTACTTCATTTCGTTTTTCAGACTTCGTGTTTAGAGGCAGACAGGAGTAATTCCAAAAATGTTTTTTTTCGAGCTCAGGAAGAAAATTAATTCCGAATTTTTTTCACGATGGCAATACATTATCTTAGCAAGCCTGGTATATGGGAACATAAACTCCCTCACCGATTTTAAAATCTGTATGATTATAAGAACTCCATAAAAGTGACAAATACGTTTTTCATCACCGATGTTAAAAGTACAAAACACGTCTATCATCATATTTCTGCACAAGAATCAAATTTTTAAAAAACTCAGTAGCATTTTATATTCATTCCCTTCATAATAAATATGCCAATTCATGTGTCATTGCCTCGGAACATGCAAGAGAAGCAAGCTGCACGAGATATTTCGCGTAATACCGAGTGGTAAACAAGAAGTCATAATCTTTATGGCATTGACCTAAAACTTTGCCGTGACAATGTGCCATTGTTAGTTGACCTTCCCGAAAGTATGATGAGAAATTACTATTATCGCAGCGAAAAGTCACAAATATATATATATTAAAAAAGCTCGATTTCTAGAATGATAGCAGCGAAGGTTCTTAAATTAAAAGAATTCACTTTATTTCATTCATGAATTTAATAAGAGAAATTATATGCACAAATTAATGATCTGCTTTATAGTCAATGACAAGTCAATTTTTCCGTTCTTAGAACGTTGGGAGACAATATCACCAGTGAGGGAAGTAGAATGTATTTCCACATGTTGTAGAAAGAACTCATGGAACTCAAACAATTTTCGTTTTAAATATAGAATTTTATTTCACCGGATATTATTGGCGTTTAAAATGATTTTTTTTGTTTTATCAATTACTTTTAAATGTATCTGAATCACAATCAAGACTACTTAACTGGACGTTATGATATATCACATATCTTTCTACGTACCATCAGCTTGAGTTATCACTGACTTTAATTTAACAAAATCGTAAAAAGAATGAAAAATTTAATAATCAAGCTTTTATCAGTGCACTAATCTAATAAGTAGAAAATTATTTTTTAAAATCAAGATCTGGAGGTCAAAACAAAAATCGTTAAAGCATGAGACACTGAAATAAATATTCTAAGTAAATAGGAATTTCAATCACATTCATAATAGTAGTTTTCGATGAATGCTTTGGAATTTTTTCTCTTATAGCACTCATTGTGGCTTAATTTACTTATGGTGTTGTTTCAGTCCATCACGCTTTTACCATTTTTTTTTCTTTTGTTTTGACCTCAATATTTTTGATTTAAAAGAATTATTTCCTATTTTTGAATGCACTGATAAAAGCCCTTTTTTTAAAAAAAACTTTTTTGTAATTTATAAATATAATTATTACGGGATCGTGTAACGAGTTTTTCTCAAAATCACTACCAGATGGCGACTCTCGTAGAGGATCAAAATTAAATTAAAATTAAGCGATTACATATATTGTAATGCGGATTCTATAAATTTATAAATAAAAAATGGGGAGTATACTGCTTTACACGTGCTCTAATGATGACAACAGTTCACAAAATTACAGAAATGGGGAATTCAATTCGCGGTTCTAATTATAAAGGAAGGTAGAAGTGCTTCACATTAAATTCCATCGGGTTAGAAATATCTTCTCGACATGGTATAGTCTGTAGAAGTTTGGAGAATGACTCCCAGTTAAAGTGTCCTGTTTGTCTGCATGTAAAGTTTTGTTTGTGATGGCCTGTGATGAATAAAGATAGTATGTGATAGTATTTCCACAGTTCTCATCCTGTTCTCTCATGTATCATTGATCAGCTGCTGTCACTGGAGAAAAGAGGTTTTCATATAATAATATTCAGAGTTTCAAATCATGTTCATTCGCTGTTCTTCCATCTGATATGAAACGACATATACATACGAAATGTCAGGGTATTTGGAAATTACAGAAGGATAGTAAACTACTCTCAATCAAACCAACCATAACTATTTGGCGTGTTTTAGAAATTCAAGACTTTCATTAACAAGTAGGCTAGTCTTCGCATTCGGCCACGCACGTTAAGTGCGCAGAATACTTTTCCGAAAACGAGTCGCCACTTGCATTAATTGTAGTGTGGTTAACTCGATTGTCTATATTTTAGCTGAATGTCCTAATTATAATTTGTTCAACATACTTCCTACACAGTTTTAAACCGTAAAGACTTGGTGGGTAAAAAACACCACCTTAAACTGTTTGAATCTCTCAAAGCTGGTGGTTTTATTAACAGTATTTGAAATTTTAGCGTTTTACCTTTTGTCACAATTCCTTTTAATTGAAACGTGTTATTACTATAACACTAAGTGGCCCTTTTACATTTGCTGTGTGTATCTTTCATCTAAAAGTTGTTTTTAACTTTAATCATTCAATCAACCTTGTGTTTGGAGCAACATGTCCTACAATGGATCTTGTATGAAAGAATTCTACCATACTACTACTATTGTAATGGAGATTAAAATGGAACGCCAATTAACCTTGATTTTCCTCTGAGGTCTTTAAATTTTAAAACAAAATAGATGAAGCTGCGCAATTTTGGATTATCAATGAACCTCCAAAATTATTCGGAGAAAAAATTTTGTAATAAAAATGCTGAAACAAACAAAATCGAAACCAGATGCTTTCATTACTGCTGTTGTTATTATTATTCCTTGTTATGGATTATTGTATTGGTTCAACAAATTTTATCGAGAACTTAAGAAACTCGGAGGATATGTAAAGCATTTTGGAGATATGAGCCCGAATTTCATGTTCTTGTTTCAATGATGTTCTATTTAATAAAAATAACATTACTTCTTTCGAAAAATGTGTCGGTTTTTTTCAAAATATTTTTAACTTAAACAAATATCTGTTGCAAATTAATAATAGTAAATTTACAATGTTGAGAAGTTGATAAAATATATTAACTTCTAGCTTGTTTACACAAAAGTAAGTCATTACAATTAATTAACAAGCGAAGCAAAGCAATTATTAAGCAAAATTACACACAGAATTTCATTATTAGGCCAGAATAATAATCGATTAAATATTTTTAATTTGTATTGTTTATTTGATATACAGCACGAAAAAAAAAGCGCAATTTACCTTGAAACAAACTGACTCCAGGAGAAATGAAAAGAAATTACATTCAAATTACCTTTGAGAGGAAAGAATTATTTTATAAATGGAAGTAAATAAAAATTAATAATTTAGTTCGTTTAAAACACACGCAATTTAGTCATTTTATTTCATGTTCTTTACGTATAACGCATGAGTGATTTTTCTTTTTAGTTGAAACTCAGTGATGTTCAAAAAACACAGAAAGAGATGGTAGAAGAATTCGAAGAAATTAAGGCCCTGGGAAGCGAAATTAAAGTAAGATAAAAGCATTGTTTTAATATTTACCATATTGTAACTACTTTTTGTAGTTAAAAATTTTAAAAACAAGTTTAGTTCACGTCAGACTTGAGTTTTTCAAACTTGTTACTTACAAACTCAATGTTCAGAATAATTAACTTATTTAACGAATATTTATTTTCTAACTGACTATTTAATATATTATATAATTAATTACTTATTGATTGTTAGTTGTTACTTATTACTTAGCATTTATTACTTATCACTAGCTTATTACATACTATTTATTACTTATCACTAAATTATTACTTACCATCTATTACTTATAACTAACTTATTACTTACAATTTATTACTTATTTACTTTAAACTTATTTATTACTTATTATTAACTTACTAATTACTTACCACTTATTATTGATTACTTATTAATTACCAACTAATTAACTATGTTCTTAAGTAATATAAGGCTAATTCCTCTCCTTTCTTCCACCTAACTTTTGCACTGTTAGATAAAATCTCCATTTAACCATAACGGAGATAGTTAGATTTGGGAAACAAAATTATTCATTGAAATAGGAGATACGACGTTGATGCTC
>BGPR01000885.1:0-54850 GCA_013235015.1 Araneus ventricosus
AAATTTGCCCCAATGGGGGAGGCAGAGCATCCCCGGCAAGGGAGCCCCCCCCCCCCCCCCCCCCGGTGCTAGAATATTTTTAAGATGGAATAGGATAAGCCTGCGACAGCCCTGAAGAGGAGAAAGCCAAAAGCTAATTTTGAAGAGCTGTACTCCGTTCGTGAATCTCACTTTGTTGTTATGCACACGGCTCATTGTAGCAGACAACGCCTTGGCAAGTAAATTTTCATTTTATTACGGAGCATTACTTTTTCAACTAGGCAGGATAGTTAAAAATATATTAAAATTTGTGAAAATAATTGCACGGAAATAAAACTAATATCACTGATAAGCTTTTTTTTTTTTCACTTTAAGATGATTTTTGTAGAATAATATGCTCTGAAGCTATTGAGGAAAGAATTGAAATTTGAATAATTTTTAATAAAATATCTATTTTAAATTTTGAAAAATCTTTCTTAGTGAGCCCCTTCTGTCCAATAAGTAACTAAGTGTCTAATTTCGTATCTCTAGTCCAGTGGTCTGCTCTGTAGAGTGTTTTGAAAGATTTTTGCTTCATGCATGTCGCAATTTACCGATAATATCCAGCCTATAAACATTATCACGTTGAAAAAAGAAATGACGGGATGCTGTCTTTTACAAACAGCCGCTGATGTTAAAGTCGTAGGACTACTTTACTCGCGTGACTCTTTCCGATTTTCAACTTTTTTTGTAACTTCTGTTGTTACCCTTTATCTCTAAAATAAGACATTAGTTATGTTTTTAACATATGCAGTTACCGAGATATAGAGGATCTCCCATACAACGTTTTTTGCGGCGTTTTGGCGTGTGAATCAAATTCCTTCCTGAGACTCCAATGGGAGGAACGTAGTCCTACGTTGTTTTGTTTTTTTAAAACTGTGTGTAAAATAAAAGTGAGCAGGTTTGAACTTTAATTCAGGATGATCAACTTGGATGGCTGCCAGGGAGAAAGAGAGATGTTAAGTCATGAACCTCTATTATTATTTTGAATATAATACAGTATGCGTGTAAAACGAATTCAAAACTTTCTTTGCAGTCTACACTTATGCTCTTTATTAAAGTTAACCCTTCGTCTGGAGCAATATTCGCACCGGCGAATTCGGGCGCAATGCGTCTGACAGGCACAGATAAACAATGCCATAATTAATTTTAATGTTAGCATTCTGAAATTAATCACTGACCTTCTTGGGGAGACTTAAACGGAAAAGGGGAGGGGATATATTTGCAAAAAAAGTCTCGCCTTCGCGATTATTTCGTGCAGTATAGTACGTGTTTTTTGGATTTGTGATTTCAGAGGCATTTCGGATAACCCGAGTTCTGTTAACCGGAGTTTAACTGTATTAAAAAAAAAAATCTCCTGCCGGCGAGCCGGAAGGTAGATTCTTTTTGTCCGGATTTATAAGGAAAAAAAATTTCGTCCTCTAATTTCATAAGGATTTGGGCTATGAGGATGGAAGAGACTGCAAATGGCGAGTGCTTTGCAACGAGATGTCACATGCATTGGTTAAAAGGCAATTTAAGTTAAGGGTGGAAAATCACTTTTCAGCCCATAAAGTATTTGTAGCTATCAAAAAACTTTCAGTACAAAAGTTGTTCGTTATAATAAGGCGATAATATGCCTAATTTAAACTTTCTTTCTATCTTCAATCATATGGGAGTTATGGGGAAATGAAAATTTCACCCCCTAACCATTTCTGCCCCCTTGCTGCTGGATAGCCCATCTACTCATTTGGTTGAGATTTTCACCCTCTCTACTATATATCCCTCGCCGGTTCAAATCCAATAAAAATTACTCTAGTTATTGTGTTCACAAGATAACATGGGCGAAGCATTATACACATACAGTACAACCGTGGTTAACTGAACAAAAGGAGGGGGGGAGGGCGTTTCGGATGAGGATTTTTTCGGTTAAGCCAAGAACATCTGTTACTATTTTATATCTAATTACAGTGTGTAATTCTGAAAGGTTTTGAGTGTCAAACGCCTTCAAAACTCTCTTCGTAGACTATATGGCCAAAAGTATCCGGACTCTTTCAGATTTTCACATTTTTTAAGAATTTCTCCGGAAAGAATTAACTGACTGCTCTTAAACTTCGACCATGTAAAGAATAAACTGTATCTTACATTTTACATTGAAGATTCAGTTCTGAGGGCAATTAGGAACCTTCTACAAACTGATGAAGACAAAAACTTTTTTGGCCCACCCCGCTTCACAGAATACTGATAACAAGATGAAACTTTCAGAAATGATTATGTTTAATGTGCATAATATTTACAGGAATTTTCGTAAACTCAGCACAAATATTTGGGAAGATATAAAGGTTTCTTACAAAATCCCAAATTTTCCCGCCTGTTTTTTGCTTATAACATGCAGAGTTTTCTGTTATATTATACGAAACTTACAGAAGAAATGATAATATGTTAGAGAAGCATTTTGTAAAAATTTGGAAAAACATTTTCGAATATTACAGGAAATATGAGCATTTTTAGTAAATAATGTTTTACTGCGTATGCTCGAAACATAGCCTAATTTTTCTTTCACAAATTTAAAGCCAGATATATAGCAACTTATATTTTAAAAAATTCAGTTCAACATCATTAGTATTCAGAAAGATATCGGCATTACAAAGAACAGAATTTGAGATCCTATTGGAGAAAAGATAAAAGATGTGGGGTTGTACACAAATTGATATTTTTAAACTTGTATCTTTGAATGGTTATATTGAATTGTATAATGGTTAGAATTTCCTGAATACCCATGAACACTTATCATTTGCATAACTTAATTTCCAGCTAATTAGGCACTATTAATAACAAAAATTTTATTACTTTAGTTATGTTATTTACATGATTATTAACAAGTTACAATTTTACGGCCAAACGATATTTTTAAATATATTTCTTTTATGACCAAACGATTTTTTTTATCTAATGAATTTCTTTTCTTAAAATATTTTAATAATTCTACAAATATATATTTTTTTATTCGTTACAAATATTACAAGTGTTCATAGATATTTCGCAAATTTCTAACCACTATACAATTCAATATAACTATTCAAAGATATAAATTTAAAAAATATCAGTTTGTGTACAACCTCATCTTTTAGCTTCTCTTCGATAGGAGCTAAAATTCTGCTCGTTGTAATGCCGATACCTTTCTGAATACTAATGATTAATTTTTTTTATATATAAGTCGCACTATATATCTGGCTTTAAATTTGCGAAAGAAAAATTACGCTATGTTTCGCGCATTACGCGGTCTAAAAATGCTCATATTTCCTGTAATATTCGAAAATGTTTTTCCAAATTTTTACAAAATGCTTCTCTAACATATTATCATTTCTTCTGAACGTTTCGTATAATATAACAGAAAACCCTGCATGTTATAAGCAAAAAACAGGCGGGAAAATTTGGGATTTTGTAAGAAACCTTTATATCTTCCCAGATATTTGTGCTGGGTTTACGAAAATTTCTGTAAATATTATGCACATTAAACATAATCATTTCTGAAAGTTTCATCTTGTTATCAGTATTCTGTGAAGCGGGGTGGGTCAAAAAAGTTTTTGTCTTCATCAATTTGTAGACGATCCCCTAATTGCCCTCAGGACCGAATCTTCAATGTAAAATGTGAGTTGCAGTCTATTCTTTACATGGTCGAAGTTTAAGGGCAGTCAGTTAATACTTTCTGGAGAAATTTTGAAAAATGTGAAAATCTGAAAGTGTCCGGATACTTTTGGCCATATAGTGTATGTTCTTTATTAAAGTTAAAATTACATTTTTAAGGTGTCCGATAGCTCACTCCCAGCCCGCTATGGAGTCCGCAATTATTCCCGGGCAGTACAGTACATGTTTTTTTGGATTTTCAATTTCAGAGGGATTTCGGATAAGCCGGGTTTTGATTTACCAGTGTTTGGTTAACCGAGGTTTTACTGTATATATATTAACTTTTAAATGAAGATTGGTTTTGGGTTCTATTGACCACGATCGGTAAAATCTGCAGAAATTTTTTGAAGTCGTGTCATGAGAACTATTGCATTAAGTAGTTATCCTATAAGGAATCTACCTATTTTTCTAAAGATGCAACAAGACATAAAGAAGTGCAGTAGAACCCCGGAAATCCGAACTAATTGGGGCTGACCTTTGTTCTGATTCCGGGGAATTCAGTAAAATACTTTTGATAGACCAAATGCAGTAGAGTATTGACTCTGGATGCTCTGTGAAGGCGAACGGAAAGAATGCATAGTGATTCGTACGGTACAGTGACAAACAAGTTGAGGGTAAAAAGAAGATATTCGAGTTTGTTTCTACTAATTAAGGTGATGTATTCATTTTTAAAGACCAATTCGAAAATTTTTTTTTTTTTTTGAAGTTAGGAATAAACATTAGCTTTGTTTCTCATTCGTAACTGTTATTTTTCCTTAATATTTCAATAAAAAATTTTAAGAAAATTTTTTAAAAAACTTGTTCAGATTCCTGGGGTTCTATTGTATAAATAATATATTTAGCTGTTACGTTTACTATTTTTTCCTTCAGGCTAATTCATTATATTAGGTTATTCATAATCGTTTTAATTATAATAAAAGTTGGAAAGGAAAATTCGTCAGAAGCCAACTTTTTTAAAATATAGTGAAACCTCTATAATTGCCACCTTCTGTTCTAAGCAAAATCTACTGTCAGAAGGGTTTTCATTTTTAAAGACATAGTAGTTATTAACACAAGCCCTACTTCATTATATTTTTGACAGAATGAATGTTAAGATTTATTGAAAGATAAAAGTACTTTAATCGAAGTTTTTCTCAAAAAAAGATACCATTTATGTTTGTTTGGATCTCTTGGTGTTTTTGGAGGTACCTTTTTCAGTTTTGTTTAATTGAAAAAGTAAATCCCTAGTCTATTTTTCGATTGTTCTAGAGCAATAATATCAGTTTGTCCCAAAGTTTGTTGAGCTGACAATTAACCCTCCAATTGCTTTTCCTGCGAGCTAATGGGCTTACTCAGTATTTTTAAAATGTTAAATCAAACTATACTAATAAAGCCTTGCCATTCTTAATAGTAATTTTTAAAAAGTTTGGCAATCGGAGGGTTAATGATTTCATTTGAATTCTCACACAGTTAAAAGACTCAGCTAACTTCCGTGCCGATTTCCAATTACCATACCAAAGCAACATTTTTACACTGTCCCAGATTCACAAAAACGCTTAAACATTGTTCAGAGATCAAAAGGATATGCTTCTGGCAGAAATGGCATCTTTCTCTGTGTTTAGTAATGATGGTTGCTTGAATTCCATACTAATAGAGATCGGATGAACTGTTCTCTCAACAATGGGAAAGAGACGATTAATTTCGATTTAATTTCCGCTTTGTTTTTGTGTGTAGCTAAATTTGTCCCCCATCTCTTAATAAAAGACCCAAGGAATGGATTTGATTGAAACTGAAATGGTGACCAAATCTGCCACTCAGAGGAGTTCGAGTGGCTTTTCTTAAGGGTTATTTTAACACATTGACCGGAGACGTCTTGTGATAACCATACGTTGACTGGGAACGTCATATGATGTCTTTCTAGAACCGAACATTATTGACCGAGTATTATACATTTTAATTGTGGTTATCGTTACATTTTCAATTGTTTACAAAATGGTGTACTCATGCACTTTTTACAACAATTCTAATGGTAAATTTATTGAGAAACTCTCAGTTTGTGGAAAGATGTCGTAAGTTCAAGTTGCCTTTCCATCATAAGCGGATTCTTTCTTATTCACTTTTAGGAAAAATCGCCGGCCACATGCATCAGTTTCTACAAAAAACCGTCAACAATGTGTCAATATGTCTATGGGCCAAAAATTGCATGCCAAACAAAAGTGGCTGCAAAGGGAGAGGGACACTTAGATTACATTAAATAATTTCTATATATTTTTCGGTGTAAACCATATACCGAATAGTAAAAATCAAGACGATAGAGGACGTTTAATTCAAATTCGACTTTTTTTTAGAACTGCAGGTTTTTTTTTTATTACAGTGGTTTTGAAATGCATATTTATTGGTCAATACAATAGAAAATTAAACAGGTACTATTTTCTAATTGAATATCTGAAGTCAATTTCTAATGTTGATAATTTTCTAGGTTGTATAATTGGAAAAAATTCAAGGCCCAATTGTAAAAAAAAAAAAAAAAAAAAAAATACTGCGCATATGCCTACCTGAGAAATGTGCAAATTTTTCATGGGACAAATATGGTTACATTAAGGCAATGTAGAAATTTAGAGAAGGGTGATGCCAGCTGCGACATTGTGCCGTGAAGGTCAATTCACTGTTGTCTACAAAAAGTAATATGAATGAATTTATAGGATAACATCTATTTAAGTGTACCCATAGATTATTTGTAAGATAACTGACAATTCAGTTTTCTTTAGAATTCTATACAGCATATTAAAAAAAAAAAAAAAAAAAATGCACACCTTCTATTACTTAAAAATAACGTATCAAAATTTCACAACTCGATTTACAGAAATGCAGAATTTTGGCAGTTATTAGAAGTGTTCACATTGTTGACAGTGTATGTGTTGCTGATAGAAATGGCCAGTAGAACTACATATAGCACCTAGCATCTCGGTTAGCATTTGAGGCACATTTACTCAACCCATAGACTGGTCTTGGGGCTTATAAACATTGT
Organism: Araneus ventricosus; assembly: GCA_013235015.1. Taxonomy (NCBI): domain Eukaryota; kingdom Metazoa; phylum Arthropoda; class Arachnida; order Araneae; family Araneidae; genus Araneus; species Araneus ventricosus. Next base: position 6,692 of record BGPR01000885.1, read on the forward strand.
TTCATGCAATTCCACAAAAAGAAATCCTTCAGGCTTAAAGACTGTGTGTGAGGTTGCTGTTAATTCTTTATCCTAACAATCTGTTCACCAGAATTCCATCAACATCTATGTTACTGTATTAAAACAAGGACCTTATACAGTTTAGCTATATTAACATCCTGTTTTGAAGCAACACAAGGGCCATTTTAGGACAGACCTCAATCAGATGATGAAGACAAAACCTAAGCTGGCGCCACTGATGTTTGATCCACAACATAGTCACAATGTTTAACATGTACCAGGCCCACACTCACTGCAGATCTTTTGTGGAATCTGGTTTTGAACCCAGAACTCTCTCAAAAAGTACTCTTCTTCCTTCTCAAAGAACAGTCCACAATTGATTCACACATTGACAAACTACCTTACACTGTTATCACTTGATAAGTTCCTGCAAGGCTCAATTGTCAGATTCTTGATCGATTGAGACATTTTATCATGAAGTACCATGCTAATATAAAAAATCAATTTTGCATTTTACACTAATTATGAAACTTCCAATACCGGACAAACTTTTAATTTTGGTTATGAAACTTTCATTCATGTTACTGTGTATTCAATAGTTATCCTGAAAGATGTATACATACTATACCTTTATTTTTCCAAATTGTTAACTGAATGAAAACATTTTTTCCCTTTTATTAGGTTTACACATTGCAAGGAAAATTGGACGTGGAATGGATAAATTGATTATATGAAGATCCGATAAGAAAATTCACCAAGTGAAATTTTTCAGTATGTCAATAATTCAAACTGTTTAAGCAATTAAAGCCAAGAACTATGGGAAATCCTTGAACCTTTAATTCACATAACCAGATTTGCTTAATCTATCTGTAATGTGTCCCCTTAATGATCCAGTTACTCTCTGAAAAGAATACAAGGCTGATTTTTAGAAAAAGAGGAAATTGAGCTTGGGCAGTGTGAAATACATTTTGATAGATTGGACTGACAATTATTTTGCATCCTTGAACAAGCTACTATGTAAACTATGAAACATTTTATGTACAGTGTAAAAGAAACAATAAATTATCTACAAAGAACACTTGTAGTTGAATTTTTTAAAACATTTTATTGAAAAAATTTATAATCTACAATCATACCATTAAACTTCCTAAAACAAAAATACATTACTGAATCAAGAATATGAATTAAATATCCAATATATATAAAAAATGATTGCTAAGGTCATTTTTAAGTAAATGTTCATTAAAAAAAATGATAATTCTATTTGGATTTGCGATGTTTTAATGTATGAAAAATAAGAACTCCCCTTTTTAAATATTGTATCACAGTAGATGAAACACGATAAATTTCATCCTTAAATTCTGCTCATGATATGCCAGCACATTCAACAGCATTTAAAAACAGTAACTGTAAAATTTGACACAGCTGCCTTTACATTTCACATTCCAATAGATAATAATTTAACAAGATATGTTTAATATTCAGTGTTTTGATTTTTGTATGAAATTTAATCAATAATTACATGTTTAATCTTGATTCCTGAATGGTTGCAGTTCGAAAAATAAAACACAGAATTACACTAACTTTTAAAAAATTAAGCATCTTAAAAATGCAATCTGGCATTGGAATCCTGGAAATGACTAGAGAAACCCAAAGGATCCCAGAAGCCAAAAAAAGAGGCTCGTATTAATTAAATATTAAATTTTCAGATAGCCAACTCTTTTAAAAACTCAATTTAAGATGCTTAACTTCTTCATCTATATCTCTGATGATTAGTACAAACTTACAAGCACCAACTTGGAAAAACAAACTTAAGATTATAACATAAAATCTATTTAAAAATTATACATGAAAAGATAGCATTAAGTTGAACACAAACACATGAAGATAGTTTTAAGATTCCACACAGAAAAAAAATAATTATGGAATGTTATCAAAGCTTCTATGTAAAATAATTTACAAAAGAAAAAGATCCATGGACAGAGTATGGTACATATTATGGTCATGAAAAAAGTTCACAGTGATATTTCACTACTAGTCTCATCTTCAGCATTTAACACTGAAATGAATAAAACTCAGAATGCATCATGCAAGTTCTTCGGTAGGCATTGTCGTTTTTAACTGTACAAAAATATCACTTCATCATATCAGTTGATATTGACCCACTAAGCATACCCAAACTTGCCATGATGTAATGATAGTGTGGCAGAGTTTTTCATCACTAGAGGTTTTTAGTAAGCTACTAAGTGGGCCACTCTCATGAAACATATAGCGCTGAGTGACATTAAAATTGCACACATGTTGTATAGAAGAGATGGGGAAGAATTCACACCATCAGGAAGCTCATTGCAGCCACTTCCACAATCTTGACCTTCACAAACGTTACATAGACTGATAGCTTTGGGCTCATAGAACATTCTTGCACTCTTGGCTACAAAAAAAGAAAGCAATTATGAAACGAACTGAAAACAGATCAGATAGGATCAACACAAAATCGGTATTTGTAAAACTGTCAACAGTAAGTAAGGATGCTCTGCTCATCAAATAAGAAAGATAATCTTGTGTCAATGACTTTATATAAACTGCCTGCATTATTTTTACCGAATATTAGCTGGCTTATTTTCCCAAGAAAATCACTCTGAAACATAACAGATATTGATTCAAGGAGACGAAGGAATCGTCAGGAAGAGATTTATTCAAAATAGCTGGTTAATCAAAATGCTTTAATTTTTGAATTTATCGATACATCTTATCCAACTCCATCCAAAATGTTAATTCATGTCAAATTTAAAATAAACTAAATTTTACTATTTTTATATGGGTAAGAAGTCCATATAAATGTAATTTGTAGAAATCTGCTTAGTTACCAGTTTAAAATAGAAATTGAGAAAAATGACTTTAAAAAAAAATTCAATCAAGATAATTAATTAGATTAGGTACCTAAATTAATTTTATATATTTAAACCAAGCATTAGAATTATTTCTTGTTGTCGATGGTTGCAATTTACATGGAATCAAATACTTACACAAGTCATAGTAGTCGTAAACTTTCACTGGCACTGGTTTCTGATTAGCAACTTTATGATTCCTGTATGCAGGGACATTTACACACAGTTCTTCACCACCAATCTGTTAGGAAAACAAATCCATTTTAGAAAACATGAACATGCATTTCACAATTTAGAAAGAAAATGTGAGACATGAGTGCATGCCAAAGAACAATTATTTTTTAACACGCAAACACGATTAAAATTTAATTTTATAATTAAATGAGGACTTTTTCCTTGAAAAAGAAAGAATTTTAGAATTCATTTGATGTAATATGCATAATTATTTAAAACGAAACGTTCCATTACTTAAAATCAGTGCCAATATTAATTAAATGCCAAAAAGCAATTAAATAAGTCAGTAAGGAACACTGCAATAAATTGGTGCATAATAACAAGTTTATGTTTAGTAGAAAGAAAAGACAAAACAAAATGAAAATACTCAATGAACCAGTTAGACATTACTTTAAAATGCATTATAATGTTGCAAAATTAAGTCTATGTAGAACTGAATGCAAGATAATGTGGCTCATAATTTGAATGTCATAGAATTCATGTTATTTTTGCATCAAAATGAAAATGAATGCTAATAAGTTTTTAATAAATACACTAATTTGTTTAACATACTGCAAAAGCAATAATCAAAGGATACACACCGATTGCAATCTTGAATCATTAATTCATACGATATTTAAAATTAAGAATTATTACCGTTTCAAAATTTGCATTTTAAAACATAAGTAATTTTATAAAAATTTTCTTGCAAAATAGTGAAGATTCTTACTCTGTCAAAATAGATGACAACATTAGTATCACCATCTTGTGTTTCAACTCTTTTGATCTTCTGCAGTTTCTTTATCATTGGGAGAGTTTCTGTATCAGCTTGGAAACCAGATGGTAAACCAACTTCCATTACAGCCATGTTACTGGAACCATCTTCTTTGTAACTGAAATGAAAATAAATTACATTAATCGAAAGTGAAAAGTACACTTAAGTCTTTACATATGAAAAGTTACTTCATGGATATTTGATAATCACAAGAATTAACAATCAAGTTAACATGATATTCTTTATTTTATATTAAATATGTAAAATAGTCCAATTGAAATATATATCAAGAAATGCACACTTCATGGAAGATTTGATTAATGCTATATATTTTGGATTAGATAATTTTTTTCTAACAGTTAAGTTCATGTTACGATAATGACTCTCAAGTAGATTGCAACACACTCAAAATATATATCCAACATAAAAATAACATATATATCTAATATATATATTACAGATATCTAATGCAAAATTTACTCTAGTACATTCATGGCAAATGAATTAATGTGTATGAAGAACATTCTAACATTCATTCATTTACAGTTTTCAAATAATGGCATTAACAAGTAAACCTTTTATCAATCGATGTCAGGGGATTACATAAAAAGATACATGAGGTTATATAACCATGCCATGGCTAATTCTTTTAGAAATAGGATCTAAGTAAGAAGACTACAGAAAACACTTCTCTATGCAACAGATGTTTCATATTAGTTTTTATTATTTAAATAAGAATTGTGTAACCAAATACAGGACAGGAATTACCCCATATTAGGTTTTTTTAAATATTAAATTGTATATATATTTTACGTTAAATAATATACATTTATCTTCTTTCTTCCAAATACAATTAAATAAATTGCTTTTTGAATACAGTTTACTTTCCATTAACCATTTAAAATATTAAACATTTTATTTCTATATTTTAATGATATGTAAAAAAAGCAACATTAAATACACCAATAAAATGTACAAAATTAACTTTACATTTTTACACATAATTCCATTATAGATTTTAATAATCTGTGAGATAAAAAAAAAAAAACTAATTTTGGTGCAAAAATGGGCAATTTTCTATGACAATTGTCATTCTAAAAATTTATTATTGATAATTTGCCATACAAACTAAAGGTAAATTATTTCTTCTGAAAATTAAATAAACACAATTTGTATTCAAAGACAACCTTCAAGACTAGGCATGAAGTAAACTGTCGAGTAACTTCGAAACTGCCATTTTCAGCAATTAAATTACTATTTAACTTATTTCATGCATCTTTTTTCGATTTCAAATACAATAAATAGAGGGGACTATTATTAAATACATACCGAGTGCAGATATCAAGTTCCATATAATCATCTGTGGTAGCTTTACCCAATACTGGTTTCAGGGCGAAGGCAGGAGCTTTTTCCGATGACTCAAGATTATAAGACCAAGTAACCTATGTAGAGAAATTTTTATCTTAGATTATAGGAAAAGAGGCATCGCCATACATAATGGTTAATGGGAAAACCATTAAATATAGTAAGATATATAAAATTAGTTATTTACCTGGACAATTGCAACACCAAATCCTTCGGCTTGGAAGCTAACAGATTTTGTGTTGGAGGGAAGCTGCAATAAAAAATTCATTATTAGTTACAAGTTATTTTTAATACAGAACATACTATTCAAACAAATACATGAATAAATGGGAATCTTACAATGACTTTCTGAAGAACCATAGCATTATCTGAATTGATAGACAAAGTCTTCCTCATTTCGTTGAAGCTGTAAGTGATATTGATTGAGATGGATGTTGAAGCAAGTCTCATTCCTAAAGCAGCTAAAGCCTGGATTCCTACAACAGTGTCCTAAAGGAATATAAGATAGCAATTATTAAACATAGATAAATTAGGAGGGAAAAAACTTTTAAAATTTAATTTTTATTCTGAAAATTCATAGATTTTTTCCATGTAAATAAAAAGCAGATTATTTTACAAGCCAAATGAAACTTATGTATTCAACAGCTAATTGATGACTAGTCCAAAAGGTTAAATGCAAATAACTTTCTAGCCTCCAATCTTTCTAGCTTTCCAGTAAAGAAACTTAAAGAATGAAAAAAATGTACAATTTATTAATTTTGTTTAGGATACTGTAAATATTACATTATAAATATTCAAATTTAAGAAGCTCTGTTGATGTTTGTTATGACAAGTTATGGAGGTTCAAGTGAGCAGTAATATACCTTTTATAAGAGATATAATTAGATGAGAAATTTGTTTCTAAAGATTAATATTCTAAACATTTTCTATTTTCAAGACGACAGTGGCATTGAAAAACTTTAAATTACCATTTAAAATCAAATAGATCACAGAAATTTTAATGAAACTGATGGTACACACAAGATTCCACAACCAGTAAATCTAAACTCATATTTAATATGCTTTTATATTTTTACAGAAAACACTCAAAAACTCGACAAAGAGCTTCAAAAATTATTTGAGAAAAAGAAATCTCATCTAATTACCTGAGTAGATGAATATCCACCATTCTCATTTTGTTGAGAAATGAGCCACCTTAGAATAGGCAATGAACCAGCAACATCACCTCTCACTGTGTAGGTAAGAAGGGCGTAAGCTGTCATTTCAACATCCTGGGATTGTGGCATATAATAGGAAGCAGATTTCTCTTCAGGTTTCTGCCAATTAATGGTATCAACTGAAAAAAAATCATTTTAAAAATAAATATTTCCCATTAGCATCAAAAATTATGAATACAATAAAATATTTTATCAGTTATATTAATTGTTGAAAGTAACTCCTGCATTATAGTAATACGAAAGGTTAGGAAATTAGTGTTGAAATTAATTTTGATGAATAAGAAACTAATATTTAAAAACGGGGCTCCTAAAATGTAGGTAACAAATTGGGTCACTTACATTGCTGCTGTCTTTCATATTTTTCAACATTAGCAAGCAAGGCTAGTTAAAAAATAATCAAGTTATAAAACATTTCATTAAAATTTTCTAAATTTTTTTAATGAATTCATTTAATATTTGTTTTCCCATCTTGGAATGGCAGCAAAATAGATGAAAATTGGTTGCAAGAGGAAAAAGTTTTAATAAAGTCCTGCTTTATAAAAAGGACAGGACTGACTTGAAAATAACATCCTTGTAAGTTGAAATTACACTTACCACCTCTGGTTGATAGACTAAGAAGTTTCTGTAAAGCCATATCTTTCTCACTGTGCTCAGCTAAGTGGAATGCATAAGTTACAATTGAGACAAAGTACGGATCTTGGGAATTCTTTAATTCTCTAGATAAGAATTTAGCTGCTTTGTCCATTTCTTGACCAAAGGTTTTTTGTGCCTGTTAAATATATGAAAATTTACTGCATGCCTTCATTAAACTAGAGAAAGCTTTACTATAAACATAGATAAAATACTGGAATATTCTACTTACTTGATTTTCTAAGAAAGCCAAAAGAACGTAGGCAGTCAAAGCATTCTTCGCACCAGATCCACCCTAAAACATTTGAAAGCCATAATTAATTCTCTTATATTATTATTAATCTATTGAAAACTATAGACAAAATTACAAATTAAAAGTTAGGATTGCCACATTTTATTTCACCTATGTTGAAACGATCTAAATACAACAAAAAGATTGATTCAGAACAATTTCTTTTAAAAAATTTAAACAAAGAAATTTCAAGTAAGCATCTTTTATCTTTGTTACGTATCCGAGGTTGTAATGCAACATGTTGCTTTTGAAGAAACAATAGACATTAGTTAGGATATTTAGTCACAGAAAGAGTAAGTCATTTTTTCAGAGGCATTTCTGTAAATGAACTTGCAAGTCTATGTGCATAAGTCTGTAGATAAATCAATAGTTATAACATGTTATATCTACCCTAAACTGATACTTGCTTCTTTAGATAAAATACTTCGTGATTAAATAACATTATTCACATATAAATATATTTTAGATCATTAAACTACAAATATCAATTTTATTGTTTATTAATTTATAGAAAACATGTAATCAAAAATCGGCATACAAACGGATATATAACAAAGTGTGCAAATCTTGTTTAACAAAGAAAATTTTGGTTGAAATAAAACTTCACAAAAGATTGAGAATTGAAAAAAAATCATTTATCTTACTATTTAGTTTTGGAACTTGACACAGATTTAGAAAACCTTAAATATGCAGCAATTCTTAACATTTGTAAGTAATAAAAAATTTATTATGGAAGGAAGAGAAAAACTGATTTGGAAAGATTAAGAGTAGAAATAATTTATAATATGCTCATTAATAATTTTAAAAAGTTGTATGTACTTACTTGCATAGCCTTATGATGGATTTCTCCTGGTTCACCAAAAGAGCCATCAGCTTTCTGTTGTCTTGCCAACCATTCTAAAGCAGTGTTCATTACATTGTCATCTATTTCCATGAATTCTTTGGCTTGATGGAAAGAACGCACGACAAAAGCAGTTAGCCTATAAAATAAAATTAATGTCAATAAACTGTAGAAGAGATTTTAAAAAAATGAAGTTGAATTTTAAAGATGGTACTGTAAATCTTTTTTACATGATGAAAAGTAAAATATAAATATTAACAGAGAGTCATTAAATGAGAATAGTTTCACTTTATTAATATAGAGCAAAAATAGCAAGAAATGTTTTTAATGAGATTCTCACCATGTACTTCCATTTTTGTCATTATTTCCAAATGCACTGAATGATCCATCATTTCTTCGATAAGTCAACTCTCTCTGGTAACCTAACAGAAATTGAATTAAAATTTCAAAAAAGATTATTTGAGAAAGTTTGTAAATTAATGAAAACACTGTTGTACTTGAAAGATATAAATCTTATGTTAAGATATTTCATACCAAAATTAAAGTGTGTAAATGAGGAGATTTAAACTTTTAGCAATAAGTATTTATATATTAATCTTATAATTTTTACTCTTTAAAAAAAAAAACTAATTGCCTAAAATTATAAAAGAGCTAATAAAATTTTGCATGACTTTAATACATTAGAAATGCGACTTAATATTTAGAAAACAATTAAATATTCATCCAATATTGTTGCATAATAACAATAATTCATTTAATACTATGATATGCAAAATCTAAACATACCACTTTCCATGAAATTCATCGACTTCTTTTGTATTGTAGGTGTCAGTCTGTTCACTCGTTTTAAATACTTGGTGATGACAATATTAGGCACGAAATTCAACATATTTTGCTCCCCACATCCTTGAGGCATCCTGAGTAATTTGTCCAAATTATTCACAGTAGGTCCCAGCAAATCGCCTAGATAAAAGAGATGATGCTTAATGTCTCTAGCAAAAATACTGAGATTGAACTGCATATCCTATTCATATTATAGATTTAAGAAGAAAGGATAAAAACAGTGTTGAAACTTAAGGTTTGACATATTGCAGACTTACATTAAATGGACTTTTCAAACTGCAAAGCTTGAAAAGCCACTTTTTTTAAAAACATAGGTGGTTTTACTTTATACTAGAAAATTACCACCAAATCTTGCCTCAAAAGTTGGGACAGCAAGGAAAACTAGCAACACAAGCAATGACATTTCATATAAAATGTACACTCGTTATTACCAGAGAAGTAATGGGAAACAAAAAAAAGCATTTTCACTATAAACAAAATTTATAATAAATTCATATGCTGTTTCAAGAAAATTTCATTAAATTCATTAGCCTAAACAAAACAAGGAATATAAATTTCCAATGAATATTAAAATAATAGTTATATCTATTGTAAATTGATGGTGAGTAAAAAAAATCCATATCTCTTTAACAATTTATAAATGCTCTGCTAAGATAATTGCATTTGTGTGCAAGAATATACAATTCTATACATGCAAATTTACATAAACTGATCAGCTTCACTCTAGTTCTCAATAACACAGGGAATGCATATACAGGGTGGCCATCATTTTTGCTGTTTCAGTTTCCCTGACATTTCCAGGTTTTATAAAAAAATTCCCTGACTTTTTTCAGAGGTAGCCCATTAACCAAAGAAAAAAATCACCTGCACATTAGCCATACTAAGTATTCATTCAAGTCAGTATAGTTTGAATAAAAAAGCAAAATGTTTGAAAAAAGAACATTTATTTAAAACTTTTAAACAATAAACCATAAAATAACTAATATATCTTTACAATGAACAATTCTACTATACCGAATTTTCCAGGTTTTTCTGATTAAAAATATAAACTTAAAAATTCTTTAGGACGATCAAAATCCCAATAAAAATATACGTTGCAAAATAAAACAAAAAGGCAGAGGAAAAAAAAAAATGTAAGAAAACGATTTTTTTACTGATGTTTATAAATTAAAATACAGAAGCATAATATTCTGTCACATGAATGGAATCGAATAGTTTGCAAAAGAAAAAAAAGCAACTTTTTATTCCAACCAACTTCCTTCAATACAGCTCAAAATGGACAATATATAAAGAGAAATAAATAAAATAAAGCATCAAAGAGAAAAAATAAAATTCGCAAAAATGGGGATTTAAAATTAAATAAATAAAAATCTAATTTAAATTTAAAAAAAAAAAATTACTGTGGCATTAGCTTCCCTCTTGTGCTAATCCATCACTTTGCTAAATTTGATCTCATATGTCAAAGATCTGGGTGTGCGTAAAGAACGGAAAAAAAGAAACCCCGAACATGCATACATAATACTAAAAAAATTGTTCTTTTATATGTATGGGTAACGGCTGTCCCATACTTTGAAGATCCCATAATTTATCAAAATGATCAGTAATCATAATGTTTCCCAACACTCAGAGAAAAAAAACATACACAAAATAAACAAAAAAAAAAAATGCTGAAAGAAAATATTAGCACTAATTTCAAATACTTCATAATTCAATGAAAAGATCTGCAGAAATGGAAAAACAAACTAATTTTGGTATAACTCCTATTTTATATTAAATCATCATAAAAGCAGGCAGTAGTGTGGATGCTAACTTGCAGACAGATAAAGAGAAATTTACGATCTCGTAAACTATCTGAATCCCTTGGACATATAGAAACATCTCTGTTCTTTTTCCATACCTGAATGTGATTATACTATAGATTTTCATCTCAAGAAGTATCATCTAGTTTAACTACCAAAAGGGGGGATAAAATCCAAGATGGTTGCAAATTTTGAAATCCATCACTCGGAAACTATTAAAAGCTAAAACAAAAATAAAAGCATGCGTTTGTAGGGAATTTTGCGCTCTTTAATTTGCTGACCACATGTTATTTAAAAATTGAATAGATTTCGAGATATTCAAGAGAAGCTAAAAAAGGGGGATGAAATCCAAGATGGCAACAACTTTTGAGACCCATTATCTGGAAAACAATTAAAGCTGGAAGAAAAATATAAGCATGTATTTGTAGGGAATTTTACGCTTTTTAATTTGTTAAATCAATTATAATTTGAAATCTCAATAGTTTTCGAGATATTCTGGAAAAACTAAAAAAGGGGATGAAATCCAAGATGGCGCCGTGATCTTACCCCCCTTCCCAGGACCGGGGGCTTTTAGTATGTTTATCAGAAGCTCCTAACGAACACGTGCTCCTAACACACCAATTTTCAAAACTATATGATTTAATGTTCTTTTTCAAACCCTTCGTTGACTGGACTAATAGCCGAAATTTCGGTCCCTCGGAAATTTAAATGTAAACACCTATGAACACAAATGGCATTCGTTTTTGACTGTCAGTAAATGACTGATTTTCATTGGTTGCCAACTGTGTTTCATTCTATTTATAAAAAAAAAGATCAGCAAATTGTTGCCTGCAATAAGAATTATCAAAATAAAAAAAATTCCAGGTTTAGAATAAATTTCCCCGACTTTTCCCTGTTTTTTCCCGGTCTCCCGAAATTCCCCGACTATTCCCGGTTTTCCGGTCGGGTGGCCACCCTGATATACCCATTTCTACGAAATTCTTTGCGTCTGGTGGTGTCAAGCCTGTGCAGCCATTTTGAGTACTTTGTGATGACAAAATAAGGCACATTCAACATATTTTTTTCAGATTACAGGATAGGTTTATTAAAACTTCAAGGATAATTTATATACTTACCAATAGCAGATAAAGTTACAGTTGTAGAACCTGGGACTGCATCATTAGGAATACTTATTTGTACAGTTTTATCAATAACTTTTGAGTTGGAATCTCGCAAGTCAACCAAAAGAGCTTTGTTGAAGTATTTTGGAGTTCCTTCAGGCTACAAGGGAAGTGGGAAAAGGATGAAATTAAAAATTACAGCAATGGCAAACTGTTTCAAATATTTATTAGAATTGCACCTGCACATGGTCATTAAATGCCATTAAAATCACATACCTTTACAAGAAGTTTTTTGACAATTGCATCACCAGCTACATCAGCCACAGCCGACACTTTCAGATCAATATAACCTAAAGTTTTTGGAGTGATGAGGAAAAGAACAGAAATGCCATCTTCAGCTGGAACCTAGAACAAAACATATAAATGTATTATCTCATCCATTTTGCATGTGCATACAATCACTGAATACTTGATTCAAGAATACTTCAACCATTTTAACAAAACAGAGAATGTATATTTAAGAGAATTAAAAACTTACCTCTACAGATTTTGTCATCTGGTCTTGGGAAACAGCTTTCTTGTCTCCAGCAACTGTAAATTCAAAATCTCTATTCTTGTTTTCTAGAGTAACATCAGCCTGTAATAAAATGTACACACATGTTACATATAATATGCAACAATTCTCAGAACTATCAAAAAGCCTTTAGCAAATGAAAATGTTATTCAAAGCAGAATGAAACTTTACATATCACTACAATCTGACCTTGAAATGTCACTTCTGCAAGCTAAATTACAGCAATTATGGCAACATTAATCAAATAGACATTTTTCAAGATTCTACAATAAAAGCTTTCACATATTATCAAAACACACAAAATTGAGCATGCCTATCTACATTTAACATAGAATATTCAACTAAATACAAAATAAGAAAAATTACTTTTAATGTTAAAATCGAGTATTTTAGTGTACTTCAGGAGAATTAATGGTAACAAACATTACCTTCATTGGTTTCTTGAGATAATTAAATACAATAACTTCCAGATATAAGGATTCGCCTCTAATAATAGCATACGGCAGATTCAGCTTCACGAAGAAAGGCCTAAAAACTGTGACCTAAAAGAATAAAAATTGATTTAAAACTTAACTAATCAGTTATAACTTCAAGTGTTGAATATTAGCTCAGAGTTTGACAAACAAACTATATAGAATGTTTTCATAATATACCTTTGAGGTTTCTGAAGCTATTCCCAAACCATTTACTGGATCCATGGCAAATGCACTAATAATCCAAGATGTGATAGTATCTGGAACAGTTTTTGATAAAGCCAGCTTGCCATCATTTCTAAAATCAATAAGTAAATTTTTATATAATGAAAAAATAGAACACTTCAATAATAAATGAAAACTTATATGAACGTTAAAAAACTTCAGTTTATTAAACTTTTATCCTTATCTTTTCTGTCTAATGAATATAATCCAGTTATAATTTAAAGAGGGAAGGGTCTACAGATTATATCAAATACATATGGCTGTTCTCAATTTTTAAACATTACTTATTTAGGAAAATACCCAAAGATTATTCAGAATTCATTTGACAAATAAAGAAAAAAAAGAGGAATAAACCAATTTCAATCAGGAAATTTACTCATAAGACAAAAACCCTATAGAAACTGGTCATTTCAGAGGACTTGATAATGTTGCGAAAGGTCTCTCTGTGGTGTATGGTATAAACAGTCCAACACGCAGGATAATGGAGAATGAAGGTTTATTTATAAAATATGCAGGAAAACACGTAACACAGGTACAGGAAACAATAGTCCTTGCACAGATTACCAATGTAAATAGACAACAATTCACAGGTAATGACAGTTGATATCTAACAGCACAAACAGTCAGCAAATAACTAGTAAAGACAATAGTAGCTCAGCTCACCAGCTGATTAGCTCACACAGCGGATAGAACTCCGAAGACGTTCGCGCTTCAAAGAGAAGTAACCAGTCGATAAAAGACGCTGTTGTGGTCCAAACGCGGTCTTATATACTCTCCCCGTTTGGCCGTGACGTCACATAGAATTTTCATGAAAATCCTAGATCTCGGCCCCTAATAGAAATATCGAGAAAAGGGTTGCATTTTCGAGAATAATCTATTTGTCGCCAAGGTCACCAAATTTGTCGCCAAGTCGCCAAAATGGTCGCCAAGTTTGTCGCCAAGGTCATGCGTGCCACGAGAGTCGCTGAGGTCGTTCCACGCTTCACCTTGTAAAACCCTCTTCCCAACCATAAGACCTGCACTGCTGGGAAGCGACTTTCAATGACTGTAACAATAAATTAAAGAAGAAATATATATTAATATGTTGTTTATGTTTTTTTATTATTGAAATAAAATTTGAAATAATTACCCTGCTGGTGCCAAATCCCAGATCCATGTTTCAGGGAAGTGCTTACGAACATGAGGTTTGGATCCTTTACCATTTCCGTGATTGTACATCATTGTGTCAACAGCATTCAAATCATCATCAAAAGCTTCCCAAGGATCATGAGACCTATAGCTGACTGGAATAAATTTCACATAATTAATATCTCAACTACAACCACGATGTAGAAAAGAATGCAAGAAAAAGATACTAACACCTCAGAATTGTGTGTCCTGACAGGTGTAGAATGAAATATTACTTAAGATTATATTTCACCATAAAATATTTAAAAAACTAATGGAAAAACTAGACTACTTACTCAGCTGAATGTATCTATAAATAAATCCATTAGTCAGGACAACAACACCAGAGTCCTAAAATAATAAGGTTATGATAAATAAAAAGTGACACTAAATAAACAGAAGCGATACATTGTCTTAGTTTAAGATCCATCTGTTTTAATTCCAAAGAATTGAATAGACAAGATAATAAAATTACAGCTTAATGTATTTTTGTTCTGAATGCATTTGAATTTTAAATTTAGTCATTCTAATCCAAGGAAAAAATGATACTTTTTATATGGACATATGAATCCAAACTCGGATTCATACTGGAGTTAACAGATCCATTAAATGCACATTTAAAATGAAGATTAGAATCCTCGGTCTTTTATTTTCAATATATATACAAATATTTTAAAGTTTAAATCCCAATCAATCGCATAGGACTTACATGAATGGTTAAATGTGTTACTAATAGATTATTGATAAATTTTCTGGAAAGTTCACTTTATATAAAAAAAAATGTTTCATATTTTGAAATGGTCAAAAACAAGAAGAAATTTAAATTTCATAACTAATAGGACAATTTTCCACACAAGGAAACAATTTCTTACATCAAAGACTTCATATGCAGTAGCCGATCCAGGCCACCAGAGAGAACGCTTCTTACGATAAAATGGATTGTATCGCATCTTCTTTTTTCCTCCATCATAAGTTTCAAGTTCAGTGATCACCTAGAAAGAAGTTTAAATTCAGACATTCTAAATTAATAAAATTTTATATTAAATATAAACTGCTTAAAACTAATTTCTCAGAAGCTTCATGGATTATTTTAAAGTCTAATAGAAAACATTTGCATGAAACTTAATTTAAATTGACCAAAAAATTTTTTGATAGTAAAATCAGGGATGAGATTGGCAAAAAAGCAAAAAGACTGAAATCATACGCGAGCAAAACATTTGTACCATAATTTATACGTGAAAGATGTTTTAAGAAGTAAAACATCTGAACACACAATATGATGAAAATATTATACTATAATAATTAATAACTTAATTATTTATAATTCAGTATGTATAAATAAGAAAAAAGAAAATTAAATTATTATTAAATCATTCACATTAAAAGTTGACAAACAAGTTTAAAACATCATCAGGGGCATCAGAAAATACAAAATTAGACATTCAAACATATTTGCCACCTGTACATCAATAAGATGCAACATTCACCCAACAGAAGTCTGAGAAGAATTATATTTAATAGCCTTTTGATAAAAGTTAGCTCAAAAAATAAAAATTAGGACAAATAATTTCTTTTGCTTCATGCAATTGTGTAAAGTGCATTAGCTCTTTATAAATTATAATAATGTATCATATACTGAATTCTGTTTTATTTCTTTTATTTTTATAAATTTTTGCAAAAGTAACAGCACAATGATTTTGCACCTTATAAAGCAAGAGGGGTCGAGATATTGTACAGTAACAATGGCAGATTCATTTAGTATTATTGCTATTTGAAACCCTTTGAAACATTTCCTTAATTGTTAAAGAAGTTGTTTTCTTCCGTTTTTTAATTGTGTGGCTTTTGTTGGTAACAGATCTCCATTAACACGCTTCACCCCTTGTTTTGGAGGCCTCCTATCTTTGACAGATTTTTCTTCAATAAAGGATGTGTTTGCATCCTCTGCAAGTTTATTTTCAGTAGAGGCTAAAGTTTTTGCACAGTCTTCATTAGTATCTCTCTGTTTAATTACTGGCATAGTTATCGGGACTACACCATCTCTAGATTGCCTAGGTAAATTACGTTTTATTTTTTTATTTATGTCTTATTCTCTGCTTTTTTGTTGAATTCGCACACAGCTTTTTAGCTGCCTCTTTTGACAGGAGTTTCTTTTTTTATGTAGTTTATTTATTTGTTTTTGTTCCATTTTTTTTTATTTCTTCATCTTAGTATGCCCTACAAGATGACCTTATGTTTCCAACATATTCATGCAAAAAAAATCTTTTTTTTTTTTTGCAAAATATGCCACAGAGGTTTTGTTTTCTGCAAAAAGGTGATATTTAATACTTTGAATGGCACTGAATGTTAGAATGTTCATCCTTGTAGAGCTTGCCGAAATAATGTTGATTCGTCAGTAGAAGATGAATCAGCTAGTTTCCTAGCCAGTGGAGTTAAGCCGCACGGTCGAGCATATATTCCCAGAATTTTCTTTCGAAAATGGAAGATAGGAAGGTTTCTTTTCTTTGAGCAAAAGAGAGAAAAAAGACAAAAAAGCGGAATTTCTTCAAAATAACAAAAAAGCGGAAATTCGCGAAAACGCGGAAGAATCTCATCCCTGTAAAATATATATTCATTGCCCCTCCCCAAGTACCATGGAGAAATAACTAGTAAGCAAAAAAAAAACTTTAAAATAGGGGCATGATATTTTCTGAGTTGCAAATATCATATAAACAGTAAACGAATAAATAGCATTTGTTTTTATAAGATTAAAATTTGCATTGCAAAAATAAGAAAAGAACAAATGACAAAGTAAATCTTGCCACATACATCATTTTTAGTAATGTCATTTCCAGTCTTCAGCAGCAATACACTTTGATCAATTCCAAGAAGACCAACTAAAGCATTTGGTCTGGTGGATACAGTTACATTGACTGGGGCACCAGGCTTGGTTTCTTTTATGTTGGTGGTGACACTTACCTATGATACAAGTGCAAACAATGAGATTGAAATGCAACAAATGTTAGTATGTTATATGGTAAATAAAAAAACTAATTTGAAGCTTGTACAAAACATGGATTATATTCACAAAAAAAAAATTGTAAATTCTTAAAAAAATAATATTATGCATTCAAACCAAATTGTTTATTGTATGACAAACTTATGGAAATCAATTCATATAAAGTTCAAAAAATTTAGTTTATTAAAAGTGGCTACTACATCACAAGCTAAATCTTAAAAAATTGAAGATAAAATTAATGTACAATAATGATATGCAAGAAGATATTGAAAAAAAAAGCTAAAATAATTTCAACCCAGATAAACTAATAACTGGTTTTTAAGCATTTTTAACGTACTGTTTAATGATGAGATAGGCTGTTTTAAAAATAAGTAACAATTCTACTCTGACATTTAAGCCAAATATTACATGAATCTTATATGCAGATTAAAATAAGTTAATATATGTTTCACTCAATTTGCGAAAACTTTATTTAAATTTCCATAAAAGAAAAAAATACAAGAAACTTGCTAATATTGTATCCGACAGATTCATTAGTAATCCAATTGTTGTAAAATTATATTGGCTACAGTTATATTATTACAAGATAATTATTTACAACTAATTCTTAATGTTGTCAATGAATTTTTTAAGGAAAATAAAGCCATACTTACTGGAGTCCTAAATACTCCAGCAACATCAAAATTTACTGCATCAGCCACAATCTCATTGTTTTCTGGTCTAACATAAAACACTATAACTCTAGCTTTGGGAGCCATTTTGTAAGTGACAGGAATAGAAAATCGGTATGTTTTAACATTGGGCACTGCTATTGCATTGGCAAGCACAATATCACCACGTCCCAAAACCTAAAATATGAAACAAATAATAAATATGTGTAAATAATAAAATATTTTTATGCATTTAAGAGAACGCCAATATCAAGATTTATAATTAAAACTTCATTCTAACTTACCTCATAGACTAGATGAGACAGAGGTTCGGTTGCATTAATTTCAAGCTCTATTTCTTTGTCTACTGTTGGATTTTCAGTTCGTAACAAAACTTGGATAAAACTATTGCTGGGGGACATGGCCGTTTCAATATTTTCTAAATGGTACTCAAAGCCTCGGAATTCTGCACTCATACTCAAAGCTGAAGCATTCGCATTTACTGGAGGATAAAAGTCCACATTCACTAAACCATTGCTTGGTACAGCAATACGACGAGACTCCCATTCACGATCATCATAGGTGTAACCATATTTTAAAACAATTTGGTCTCCATTAGTGACAACCACAGGTGTACCATCTTGATAACAGACTTTCAACTAAAAATAAATTCAACAGATATTTCTTAAAAATTGAGAGTATTTACATAACAGAAAAAAGATGAACAGTTCCAAAAATTTGAAGGGACAAGGCAAAGAGAAAGCTGAAATGTTTATATCAATACTTTAAAGAACCAAAAAAATTCTACTAGAAACCTACTACTACCAAATAAAAACTTTGGCTTTATCTCAAGAAAATATGTTCTGTCCATCTATTCTAATAATATTTTTCGAACAAATAGAACTTTTCTATCTATTGAGAAACAAAAGTTTGCAAAACTGATTTTATCATTAATCAGAAAGGGTAAAAAGAAAAATCTATGCTACAGTAAAAACAGCAGACTAACAAAATAGCTCAAATAAAAAATTTTACTACTCACAAATCTTGAAAACATTAATACATTGTGTATAGGGCACAAATTAGATGCAAGCTCAAATAAAAAGAAACCATAACTGTGCTTGCTCTAGACAATGTATATACCACAAAAGAAAAAGTATTCAGCAGACATTTATCAACATATCCAACTTAATTGAAGAATTTGACAAGTACGCACGTCAAATTCTTCAATTAAAATCTTGATGTTGGGTAATTTGAGAATGTATTTTTACGTTTCCTACTACCACAATTTTAATGAAATCCATTATGTTAAAGCATATAAATAACAAAAGCAAGGATTTAAGATATACATACATGAGCAGTGTATTTCAGTCCAGGTTTATACGATTCCGACGATTTAACAAGCTCAACTTTAATATCTCTGTCATACATCTTAATCACACTGGAAGTATTGTATTTCCTTTTAGTAAGATATTCTTCAACTTCAGCAACTACATCAATTTCCAAAGTTAATGTTTCTTCCTTGAGATTCAAATCACGAACTAAATTCATTGGTATATCAATGGACCCATCAATCTGTAAAATATATCATGAGAATGTGAAATTTAAAACTAACAGTGGAATAACATCAACTAAATTTCATTTCAGATCTTTTACTAAGAGGTAAAGATTATTATGACACTGAAAATAATTATTAGCATATAGCGGTTTTAAATATGGCAATTTAAAATGTTATTGATATCGGTAAAATTGTCAATGTATTTCAACAAGAAATTTTAAACATAACTACACCATCCACTAAATAAACTGCTTATCAATTAAATATCTTACACAATAGATAAAACTTTTCTTTATTTAAAATAGATAATAATAAATATTAGAATATATACACAACTAGAAGTTATACCTCAGCTTCAGTAACAGAAGGCTTTTCATTAGACAGATAACCAAATCTTAATGATGGCTTCACCATCAACTTGACATGGCCTTTCACTGGTTTACCATAAGTGTACCTAAAATATACATGAAGAAAAATGTTAATATATCCAAACAAAATATTTTGTTTGTCTTCGCCCATAATAATTTACAAACATACTTTGCTGTAACTGTCGCAACAAAATCTGGCTTGCTGTAAGTAACATATGGTGGTAAAGACAGCTGCACTTCAAAATTTGGAAGAACTGCAAACAAAAAATATTTGCACACAATTAATTATTTTTTTCTTTTGCATACATAAATTTAATGTGAAAAATAAAAAAATAGAATATAATAAAACATACCATATTCAGCAACAGTGAAGGTCTTTTTGAACATTTGTCCCTAAAAATAAGATAAATTTAATAAAAAGTTTTTAAAAATGCCTATTAGTGCACAAAAAACATAGAATTTTTTTCTACTTCATTAATTTTTTGTTTATAATTCATTATTATAAATATTATGGAATCTTGAAACACTTTTTCTCAAATTCACTACCAGGTGGCATTACTCATATGGAACCAAAATTAATTGAGTAACTGATAAATTAAGATCTAAAAATATATTTTTATTGAGAATAACACACAAGAGTATACATTTTCAAATCTCTAGCACATCAGGAAGTGAGTAAATAAGTTGATTACAAATTCCTTTGTTACAAAACATGAAATGATTTCAGTTAAAAATGTGTAAAAACAGACACTATTGTAATACAAAAGCATGAACTCCAACACTCTAGGCATATTGAAAATTTATATCCGAGCAAACACTTACCAAAACGTCTACATTAATTGTCCAATCTCCAAGGACTGGTTGGTCAGACAGCAGCAAATCAGCAGAAGCAATACCTAATAAGAATAAATATAGAAATCTCAGATCTTAACAAAATTTAACAACTTTAATCACAATAATAATTGGGGGAAAAAATTAACATACCTTTTTGTGTGAAAACTTTTCCCCACTGTTTGATTCGATTGCCACTTGCATCCTAAAAAGAATGAATATTGAGTAAAGAAAATATTGTTTATAACAATTTCAAGATACAGTTTCCCCAGCATTTTGTTCTTTTATGTCAACACAATGCTGATAAAAGGATCGTTACTTTATTCTGACCTTATAATATTCACAATTGAAAGAGGTTTAGTAATTTTCTAAATTTAATCGTTAGTATTAGTTACAAAAACCTGAAAATCAAATCGGTCTTCACACTCAATTCAAGAACTGTGTAATTATTTGGAGATAAAAGAGTTGAATAATTACAAAGTGTTAACTTTAAATCTGAAAAAAAAAATTAAAAACAAATCCAGAGCCAACTTTTATAACAAATAAGGCAATAACCTGATCAGAATGATTTTAAGTGTTGACATCATGGCACATTTATAAATTTATCCATTTTTATCACATGATTCATAATCAACAGGTGGTTGGAGCAATGAGGCCAAATTTGACATTTGTATCAAAAATAAAGCAACAAATTATTAAAATATACTAATCTACATATCATTCCTTTGACTAAATATATAACCTTTTATTTTTACCTATGCCAGTTAATAGTTTCTGGAATTTTGTTGATTTATGTTTGATGCAGTAATGCCAAATAATGTCTATTGTGTTATAGAATCCAAATAAAACGAACTGAACCAGATGTAAAAAAATTATATATATTGATTTCATACTATTCAAAATTTATAAGCATGTAGCACCTTTAAGTACTTGGTATAATTAATGATATAATATTACAAATACATTGCATTGTCAGAAATTTTTTTAAAAAATCTTTTCTAACTGCAGCCACTTTTAATCTTTATCAGAGATACAAAATTTATTATACAAACACAATTCCAGATTATTCCATATTATTTAGTGAAAAAAAAATTAGCTACTCAACATTTAAAAAAATCAAATAAGGAGTCTGAAGTATACTTACAGTAATATACATATTAATTGCTCCAGTTACAGATGGTAAAAGATGAGGATTGACAACAAGTACTCTAAACTGAACTGCAAAAACATACAAGAATGTAAAGATGGAATACATTCACAGTTGTGTAAATTATGATTTACACCTCAAAAGGAAAAATACCAAGAGTTAAAAGTTACTTAACCCTCTGCCCACGGCTTGATTTTCATAAATTCCGATTCGGAAATACGGGGCATTTTTAATGGGAGTATGGGATTTAACTGAATTGCGGGGCATTAAGAACAAATGACAATTAGAGACAATCTAGAGGCAAAACGAAATGTGAAATAATGATAATTGAAATATTTTTAGCTTACATGGGGAAAAAACGGGAACCATATTGAAAATATGGGAAATAAACTTGTGCATGCTATTTTCACTTCACCCACATTAGGAGGCGGATTTCATATCCAGTGGAAATCGTGAGAGCCGTACGCGGAGGTTTAAAACAAATTATCTTAACAAGCACAAAAATTTTCAATTAATGAAAAGATTTTAGACTTTTGCAATAATTCTCAAAACCCAGGAAAATTTTTAAATGAATTGCAACATTGTTAGAAAGGAATTCGAATAAGTTTTAAGCAATGTAGGTTAATCTTTTTCAATACAAAATTTAAATAGAAATGAATCATGTATAAAAGACACAGTAAATAGAAAAAATCAATACTCCTTACCAAGCTGCCCAGGCTTGTAAATTGCCTTGTCCGTCTGAATAAATACAGAGTAGCTCTTATGCTCATAAGTTAAAATTGTTTGATTTTCAAATGCCATGCCTCCTTCACCTGATACAATGAGGCTATAATTTCCAGAGCTCCATTCTCCAATCTATACAAAAAAAAATATTCTTTACACAACATTCAGGAAAGGAAAGAAAGTTTAAATTAATGTGATGAAAAAATAAGATTCTAGTTAAATTTGCATGGACATAAGAATTTCTTTTGAAAAAATACTCAAAACTTAAGAAATAATGTAGCAATTATTTAGATATTCAACTGGGGGTATTTAAATTCCACAATTGTAACTACTATTAGGTTCTTTAGAAGCATTTTGTTTATTAATATTGGTAGTGAATGTCACAAGATTATAAAAAGTAATTTAAAATTTTATATGCGAGGGAAAATAATGTATTCCTTTCCATGAAAATAATTACAAATAAATCGATTTTAAACAAAGCAAAAAATGTAAAAAGGAAATGAACATATAAACAATACATCCTTGTTAAATTATGGGTCTCAGCTCTACATGATATTGACCAAATGAATTTCTCCATCTAATAACAACAGAGGCCAGTAAAAATAAAAGAAAGGCCTCCCAATTTGAAACATTTCATTATAATTTTCTGGATAATTTTATTGAACTAATTCTTTTATTATTTTAAGTTACACAAGAAGCCAAGATTATGAATAAATGATGTTTCACTGGTGATATTTTTCTAACAGTATACACAATTGGCACTTGGGAATTCAAATACTCAGTTATAAAAGTAAGGAGAATTTTTTCCTAACTGAAGAACAGCAAAAGGAAAGGAGATTGAAAAAGCCCAGAAAGAGCTTGCATGAACAAATCTGCCTTATAACTTTAGTAACTAATCAAAAGATTCTGTGTATAGTGAAATGTAAAAACTTAAAATGACACATACCTCAAAATTCAATATTTGAGTTTCACCTGCAAGTAATAAAAAAGAAATTAGTCTTATACTAAATTTTTAAAACTTTAATTATGGGCAATAATTTGAAAAAATAATTACCAGAATTTAGGGTAATTTGTTTCCCAATACTATTGTACTGTCCATTGTCAGCTGGGCCTTCAATGCCAATTTTCATATCTAAAGGTGCTTGAAGATTATGGGCAGATGCACTCACATGAAAAGGAATATTGGGTCGTAGTTTGGCTGGTGCTATCACAGTATATACAGCAGAGGTAATGGGAGCAACTGTTGTGCTGTGAAATTCCAAGTAGTTAAGAATTTGGGCAAAAAAAAGAATAAAGTAACACAAGATGAAAATAAAACAATGAATAAAAAAATTAAATTTTTACAACAGTAATTATTGAATTACCTACAATCACACCTCAAAGAATAGGATTAATTTCTTAATTGACAAAAATATGTTTCAGGGATTCCGATTGGGAATTTGCACACATTTTGAAATGGTACATTAAATTCATGGTACAATTTAGGAAACTTTCAGAAGGCCAAGTTTCTTAACACTATATATTCTATTCATAAATGGCATTAGTTTTCACTAGATAGTTGGAGCAAAAACTGCATACATACTATTGAAATTGAAAATACTTATTCTACAACAAATTCAAAAACGCTTTTAACATCACGATACTTATTATTGAATGCTTTGCAGCAAATTTAACTGTCTGATTTTATATAATTTCAAATGCCTGAATTTACCGAATTGCCATATTAACTGTGAAAATTTGTTGCTTAAACAATAAAGCTTCATATCACATTCTGACATATCTATTGAAGACATTAATAGGCCATTTGTCTTTTTCTTCCAACAGCAAATCATGAACACCTGAACTTCAATTAAAAGTTCAAAAATTATTTTGGTTGTGAGAATAAATTGGAAATTGGTTAGGCAAGATTTTATTGCACTTGAATATTCAAAGGTACAATAAAAATTTCGACAGAAAACTTATATGCAAAGAAAAGCCAAATCCTTTAAAAAATCAATTATCAAAGAATAACTTAAATTTTCATACATACCTCTGCCCAAAGACAACCGAAACTAGGGCACAAAATGCCCATATTTCCAGTAACATCTTTCACCTATAAAAAAAAATGAATGTCAGTAAATAAAGCAAAAGATAGAGTAAATAAGGCAAATAATTTTATACATGAATCGTCTCCATAAATGGTTTTAAAAAAGCCAATAAGCTAATAGTGATGAACTGTAACCAGAAATCCTATCCAGATACGATATATTAACTCTACACTAATCCAGAGAAGTCATATTGGGTCAATTCGATAAAGCTTTCAAGAGCTTTGTTTTCAATCTCGAAATGTTGGAGCTTTGATTCTCTGTATATAAAGTTGAAATTTTTACACAATCTTCTGGAATTCTAATTCTCTTCCGGCAAGAAGTTTCAAGTCATTCAAATAACGAGCAGAAACGAATAACTTTCGAAAGAAATAACTCAAAGTGAACAGAAGAAGTAGTAACATCAAAAGGATACCAAATGACCTATTATATACCAGCATTTGCAAATGAACCAATTTTTAAAACCAAATCTATCCTAATGATAAAAATCGAAAACATTCAATAGCTACTTTAAAAAGAGGCTCTAAAATTATACAAGCATATTTGAAGTGAGAACTCAAATTGTATACAAATGAATAGCCAAGCTAATCTTTAAAATGCTCAACTTCATATTATATACATTTAAATCACAGAAAAAAGTCTAATTTTCCGTCAAAAAACAACCGAAAAAAATGTCTTAATTTCCGATCCTTCAAAATTAAAATTTAGTAGAAAATATATCTAAAATACATTAATTACATCCATTAGTTAATTTAGAAAATACATTCTAAATTAAAAGTAGTAAAATTTAGTAGAAAATACAAATCTAAAGTCGATTGAAAATCTCACTTCTATAACAAAAAGAATTTAACAATTTTACTTTATACAGCATGGATGTTTAAAATAATTATAAACGTCAGAAGAAATTAAGATTACAATTATTCTCTTATTTCAATCATCTGTATAAATGAGATATTATCCTCCTTCTTACAGAACCCACATTTTATCATTCGAACCCTTCACACTAGACAGTGTTGCATAAAAAGAAAATCACAACAAGAATAAAAGCAAGAAAACCAAAAGTAATGGCAGTGTCATAATTTTCACTAATGATACAAACAATGAGAATTTAACCACCAATTTCAGCAAAGCCATTATTAAGATTGCATGTGTAATAACGATACGCCAGAAGGTAAAATTATCTTATGTCATCGACCTACGCATATTGGCTAATGTTTTCGTACGCATCATCATGAGTACAAACTTCAGGACATAGTGAAAATACAAACACGTGGCCCTTAAGGCCAGCAACTAAAAAAAAGAAATTAATTTTCCCTCGCAGCATGTCACGTGCAAATGTCTGCTCGAAGCCCGGTTAATCACGTTTTCCTTTTGTCGGTGAAAAAATCTCCAACTACGTTGGGAAAGGCACGCGTGAACTTTTGGCCACAAGGCTCATGGAAAACACATTCTTCCCATGATTTGCTGATCAGTGTCAAATAGAATGGGGTATAAGTCGTTACCAAGAGAATGCACCTTAAGGCATATCTACCACGTAATTTTTTTTTTTCTATAATTCTTGGACATATTTTCCAACCTGTTTACACGTGTTACATAGTTCCAAAATATTCTTATATCAGATTATAACTTTTATTAAAACAAAAAAAATAAAATAACGGGAAAAGATATTTTTTTGAAATTCCAAATATTTAACAGAATTAAGCATGATGTTTTGCGACTCAAATTGACAGAGACTTCGTAAGGATTTTCTTTTTGAACAATGCCAGTAATTTGATCAATACGTGCGTGTACCTTTGGCAGCTGTTTATCATATCGATTTAAATTAACTCGCCATTTTGAACAGGAACTTGAAGTTCATACTTAAGCTGGTATCTCTCACTAAAATTTTACACCATGCCAATACAAGAGAATCATTCCTTCACACATAAAAAGTGACCAGATTTTCTGAAGTTCAAATTGGGACGCAGATTGGGGATGGGGCAGAAGACAAACAATACACAAAATAAAATCAGAAACAATGAAACAGTTAATTAAAAATGCTTTAAAATGAGATTGCCTAAGAAGCATAAATAATAATCTGCTATTACTTTTATTAATTTTCCTTGAAGCCGATTCAACCGCATTGATTATGTCAGAATAGCCATATTCTCCGTCCAGTAAAAGTTGGGAAGGAGAATTCCTCAAAAGCTAACAGTTTTAAATATTAAATCTAGTTTTATCCATTTTTAAAATATGAACTATTTACTGTTAACCCCCTCCGGTAAAATGACAAGTACAGCTCACAGTGGCGAATCCAGGGGGATATCAGGCTACAGACCCAAGCCAGAATTCTTGATTTTATTTTAAATAATTACAACTGTTTTTTTCTTAATTTCCCTCTTTTAAGAAAATAATAAAAACGTTTCAACATTGCTTTCTGGCTATACAGGCTCGAAAATTTTCCTACTTTTGTAGTCATTCCCCTTGTATTTGTAGTTTTGACGCGGTCGAAGACATTTTTTGGCTAGTTATTTCATTGCAATTTTTATTAAATTATCGAAAGTATTGTTTTGTTCTTTATGATTCTTATTGTCAAGTGAATAAAGTAGTAAAGTCTATAAAGTTAAACAGTTTTGGTTTACTATAGCCTTGAGATTTGACATTCGTCAAGACGATACAAAATCTTTATGCCCTCCCCCCCCCCCCCCCCCGACCCGAATCCTAGATTCGCCACTGACAGATCGTCACTGGTTTTCATGCTAAACAGCACCATTCTATCACTAAGTCTTACCGGAAGGGGTCAAGTAAAAAAACAGGATAATCCAGGACTAGATAATTCAAATTCGAAAACTCCCCGCAGCTCCCGGACATGTGGTCATTTCATTCACACATGGTGGTTTCGATAAAATCGTGATTCGAATTCGCCACTTTTGAGCCATGAAGTCGAGACACAACTACCTATTATGGTGGTATCTTCAACAAGATAAATTAAAAAACTTATCGAAATAATTTTTGAACTTTTCCACTATATTGTAATTAAAATAATATATATCTATACCGTACTTAAAGACTAATTGCAAGATTTTTAGCAATTAGAATAATCCTCGAATTTAACACAGTAACAAAATCAATGTGCAAGAAAAATCTCTTTTATTATGAGCAAGTTCATGAAGTTCAAATAAGACAAGTTTGATTTTGAACTATCTATACTAATTTCTTTTTCTTTTTTTTTTCGCCGCTTCTCGGTTTAGTTTCAAAAATACCACACACAACCACTATACAAGAGCGGTGGTATTCCTGAAACTAAATACCGCATGCTCACAAACAATCGCAAAAAACTAAGATGCAATATAATAAACACACATACAATTGCAAGAAAAGAGTTGTAATTTCTCCAATAATGTAGGTTTCGCAATCCGAAACCAACACAAGGACATACAAGAAAGTATTACTTTAACCCTTAAAGACCCAGTGTTGCCGTTAAGCAACATTTCCAATTTTGTCTTCTTTAAATCTTGAGAATAAGACTGAAGATCTAATGCATGTTGTTGCCAATAGGATGTATACTGAAAATGTTATTAAATCAATTTACAACGTATTACGGCAGCCTGAATGCTGATAAAAAAATAAAAAATAAATGGTTGCTTTTCACTCGAGGCTGCATCTTTTTAGCTTTGTTCGCTTGAGAATACCATATTTTATTCTACAATGTAGAAGGAAATTCCTTATCCGTATTATTTATTAAAATTCATCTGTGTTTGACATTATAAAATTTCATCAAGGGAAATTTTTTTCTGAAATAAAGACCAGTGTTGTCAGTTGGTAACAAACTGTTTTATAGCCTTAAACCATACTTGAAATAGAATTTTTTTAAAGTATTTTCCCCATGTTTTATTCAAGAAATGGAAGTAAAAAAAAAACATTTTTAAATCAATTTTTAAAAAACTGGGCTTTTAAGGGTTAAGAATAACATTAAGATATGCCTACAATTTTACAACAAACCAATGTATTCACGAGCGACATTTTTTAAACTTTGTACACTACATGACGAGTACAACATCCTTACTTTTAATATTGAAACAGTTGGAACAAAAAGATACCAATCTAAGAACTTGCGCAAACATTACGTTGGATGATTTTGAATACTAAAAACCGATGAAAGCATGGCACAAACCTCCAAGCCGATCTTTCAGTTTTTTTTAGTAGTAGTACAATCTAAAGCGTAAAAAATGGCAGATATAACGGGGAAAAAAAATAAAAGAACGAAGGAATTTTAAGGACAAAAACATTTGAATAGCAGGAATCGTGAGGTAAAATGGCGATTGTGAAAACAATCCACAATAAATTCTATAGACTTCAGAAGTCGGTCACACAAAAAGAAGCTGTCCTGTCCACTGTTTTGAGATGACAGGCGTAAGGGGAATGTTCACTAAAAATTAACGATGCGCCAACTTCAAGCAAGGGCACGTTCATATAAAAGGTGTACGCATCTAAACAAAAAAAAAAAAAGGCTCGATGTCAGAAGGGAGGAAGAAAACATTGAAAAGGAATCATGAATCGGAACAAGGAATGCCAAAACACAGCGTTGTGTTTTTGAAATCATCGAGGTAAATAATCAAACATTTTATCACATAAAAATGGCTACTATTCAAAATGCTACTGAAATAAGTTTTTAAAAGAGAACAATCATAATATAAAACAGATTTTTATAGCAATGCATCATTAGTTTACTAACAGGCATTTCCATTCGTTAAATGAAAGGCTAAAAACTTAGGAATTTTCTTTGGATCAGTATTAATAAAAAATGAAAAGAATAACTGATGTGGAACATTCGAGGATTTAAAAATGACATTATTATGCAAGATACGAGTACAATGCACGAGATCAAATTTTAAACAAGAGCCATAGCTGTATAAAATATAAACAATTTTTTTCTTTACACAAAATCCCTACTTTGAGCAGCATTTTTAAACGCAAAAGTAAACCGAGATTTACCTGATTGATGGTTGCCGTCTTAAGAATCGGAAAATTGCTATTCAAAAATATGTCTATTATAATTGTTCTAAACTCATCACTCATAAGAAGAATATTTTATAAACCCGAAGAAATAACAGATTGAACAACCATAAAAACTTCGTGTAATCAAACCTAAACAAAGAAAACTTCCGTATTTTACTATTATTAAAGACGAAGGATTTAAAAAGTGCAGTTAAGGTCCAGTTATTATTTCTATACCACATCCTTTAAGACATGATTAATTTAGCATATACTAAGGGACTGATTTACAATATATGAAACTGCATTTTGACAAAGAATGTAATCGACACTCGACATAAATTTCAAACGCTAACAAATTATGAGAGAACAGCAAACCAATCGCAGAAGTCAAATAAATATATCTGTCTATACATTATATTCCATACGACATCCACAAATGGAGACAATTTATCCTCACGTGTTATTCGTCAAATGTGGCATCTAGATTTAGTTATGAAATTCATTACGTATCTTGCAGGCGTGAAAAAAGGACATGTCACTTTACAGCCCAAGACAACGTGCAGAGAGGTATTATGACATGTGCACGTTTTATCATGTAGTATCAATCACACGAATTGAGTCCATTGTACGAATTTACATTCACAATTTTATTACTAAGCAACGGATTAAGAACTAGGAAATGCAGGGTTATCATGAGACTATCCTACTTTGAAGTTAATTGAAGATTTATAATATAAAAAACTTAAATCGTGCAACTTGCGATATACATAATTAAAACAAATAAAAAAAAGGGTAGAGACATCTCCGAAATATTCCAGGAAACGCGGCAAGCTCAAGAACAATTTTCAAAGAATCCTTCGCAACTTTTGGGGTATTTTGCATTGAGGCAGATAATTTAACAACATTAATTATTAAATTTCGACCACGTACATAACGAACCACGATCAATTCCATTTCAGTTATGATTCGAGCTAAAAAATACCCTAGAAGCATTGGGAACATACAGAATAAAACAAATGGTGATAAATATTCATCAGAGCTCAACAACGTTGAAACAGACCACAAATTAAGACATAAATTCATGAACATAAAAGGAGAGGATTGTGTGTTTTCATAAACGTGGAAAAACGAAGTAAAGAGCTACAAGATCATAAAACGAAACCTATGCTCTCAGCAAAAAGAGTTCGGGTTTGTTTCTGGTAAATATCATTAAATGGCAGAGTGGCTGTCTAAAGATTTATTTTATTACCCATCACGTAATTTCTTCAATTTATCTTCACTGTGATAACATTCCGCCTTTCAAGTAAAGCAATAATTTTTTTTCCGCCACAAAAGATCAAAGAACTCGAAGAAAGAATTACGGTACGTGAACTTCAAAAAGCGGCCGCAGAACACTCGACAATTCATAAACTAGGTAATATTTTAAATTGCTTCTCCTTGAAGAAATTTAATGAAAGAAAAGTTCATTATTTCAAATTGTAAAAGAAAATTATCTGAAATGGAAATTTTTTTAAAAGCATTGTTTGTTCAAATCCTAAAATTTGTAATGAACAGAAATCGTTTTGCTGCTTCAAAACTATTAAAAATGAAGGAATTTTGAATATTTCAATATATTTTTTGTCAAATTTTTTTTCAAGTATTAATCTTACCTTTTCATCGCCCTAAAATGCTGATCAGGTGGAGGCATTTGTTTAGTTAGATTAGCATTCCGTTTTGAAGCTACAAGGTGGCTACTTTAAGGCCAGACCACGAAATTTCAGCCATGGCCAATTGGCATGGTCAAATAATGACTTGCCCACCCTAAGAAATTTCCCAGTGCACCAATGCTTCAGAAGGATAAAGCAAGAAATATATATACACGCAAACAAATAATTAAACACAAATTGAGACGAAATTAATGACAAGGCAAGTCTCTGTTAATAATAATAAAATTACATATCGTTGTCGTTCAGGCAAAAGTCCGTAAGTCCACAAAAACCTTTTGAAGGACTATTGCAGTCAATTAGAATTTGTAATTATTTCTTGATAGAAACCCGTTATACATGAACATCAGTAAACCAGACGATCTGTAAAATAATTTTTACTATTTATCACAACGACTCGAAATTAAGTTTTGACAACATCTCGAAACTATAGTTTTGGACTGGTGGTGACTTTAATGACCAGCTTTGAATATTTACCGTTAAATTATGGAATGTATTTTATCCAACCCAATTTCAAATTATAGTGCGAATACTAAGACCAGTCACCTGAAAGAAGTT
The DNA here is from genome assembly GCA_013235015.1 of Araneus ventricosus. NCBI lineage: Eukaryota > Metazoa > Arthropoda > Arachnida > Araneae > Araneidae > Araneus > Araneus ventricosus. Next base: position 38,685 of record BGPR01000885.1, read on the forward strand.
CATATGAGAATGCGATTCTTTCCAACAGATTAACGTGTGGGGCAGTGCTCTTTCGATGAGAAAAGAACTTTATTGTCATACTATGAACAGATGGAGTTCTTCGAACACACAGAGACAATAGAAAAGTAAACGAGACAATAGTCCTAGAAGCGTCAATTAAAATAAATTCGAGAAGAAATAAAAAGGTACGGTCGGCTGGTAAATGGAAGGAGGCCCCGTCAAGAAAAACAAGTTCTGCTCCATAGCTTGAGTTCACTGGTTACGGTTAAAGTGCATAACACAAGATATCGTGTTCCCGGTATAGCAGGGAAAACCCCGCCTCTTCTTGGCGTGGTAATAAACAAAAGATATTCAAATAGCTTTTCTACATAACAATAGGGTTCCCGTTTTTAGTGCTTAATTATGTACGTGGAGAAATCAGATAACTGCGAGGAGTTTTAAAACTACCTACTAAAGCTGGCTACATCTTCCTTTTGTTCTACAACAGTGGTAACATTTAATCAACCATAATTTGGCAGGCGTTGTTGAAAAGAGCCATCTCCATAAAAACTTTCTTCGGAATATTGCATAATATTTAAAACTGAAAAAGTTAACGATCTTTACATGACATCATTCGCCTAAAAGAATACATATGAGGTTTCATGTCACGTATTTCAAAAGATCTGGGAAACTATAATTAAAAGCATTAAAATAAAAGGATTTAAATTTTTTTTAAACGAATACATAAATTCAGTCATTCATCACCAATATGAATCGTAAGAAAATGTATATACAAATAAATTTCGATTAACCGTCACCGTCCGGACCAAGGCTGTGAGACTTAACCGAATAGACGGATAACAGGATCTCTTAACCCCCGTAAGGATTTTTTTTTTTTTTGTTATCTAATAAGATGACTGACCCCTCCTGTTTTGAAAAGGGACTGTCGTTTTCATTCATCTAAGGAGGCATAGAAAATTTGAGATGCTTATGGATTCTACGTAATTTTTGTGTCAAATTAGAAAGCTAATTAATGATTAAATTTTAGTTTAGAGAGTCTTAAGAGGTTAATACATGCAGTGGAGGTTTTCCGCACAGGCGCAGGAGGTGCTCGCCTCGTCCCTCGAGGGTCTCAAAATCTATTCGAAGTACATCTTAGTGCCAAGCCGACGGCCAATGTACGACACTGAGTAGGGTTAGGTTAGGTTAGGTTATATTAACGTCCCGTTTTGAAGCAACACGAGGGCTATTTAGGGACGGCCCTCGTAATTTTGAACCGCGGTCAGATGACGAGGACGACACCTGAGCTGGCACCCCCCCTCTCCAAACTTCCGCGCCACACCAACGGGAGGACGTTTGGCCACTACGTATGATTTAGCGTGCAACAGGCCCCATACACGGCTGATCTTCAGTGGAATCGGGTTTCGAACCTGCGACCCTCCGGTCCCGAGGTCGAGACCTTACCACTAGGCCACCGCAGCCTCGACACTGAGTAGGGAAGGGGCCTCAAAAGAATTTTGTGCTTGCCTTATTTTGTCAAAATACGCCACTGAATACATGTGTACAATAACGCGACTTCATTGCTGAATTGGGACGAGAAGGAAAATAATAACCTTTAAAAGTGAATAATACATACACATTGTATTTCATTTTACTAAACGATTAGTATAAACTACAATATAAGAGTACCGATGTAAATAAATGACGCATTCGATTTTTTAAAGATGATGACGGATGAGAGAAACCGACGGTGAATCGAAGTTGCACGGTAGTCACAAAATTTATTCTATTAGAAGATTAATTCAATTAAATTAGAGAATGTAAGTTATTAAAATCAGGCAAAGACAGCATCGATCCTTTTTTCCATATTTAATACTTGGGTGAAGAATTTTACAAAGGTGACAAATTCAATACGCTACGAATAAAATGTTAGATTTTTATTTAAAAAATGATGCAGTATAATTAAGCCACTCAAAAAAAGTGATATTATGGAAATATGCGATTGAAATTAGGCTCCAGTGAAACTGAATGAGAACATTAAATAATTTTTACATACTTTTTTGAAGGAGTAGGCAGCGACACAATTTGACAATATAACGCCACAGGCGCAAAATCTACCCTGCTCTACGTCATAAATTCGTCGTCGGCTTAACACTGCGATGTACGTCGGATGGATTTTGAGCCCCTACCCCCAGGATCTCGAGGCGAGAACCTAAAGCACCTATGCAAAAAACCGCCACAGAGAGTGGGAGTTAATAGAAGTGGAATATCCAGCTTCTGAACTTTATCGCGGCAGTATATGACTGTAACAGAAACTATATCAAGGAAAAAATGGTCAAAAAAATTGCAAGCTTCAATTTTTCAGACTAACACAGAAACAATGACTTAGACGAAAGAAAATTTTATTACGAATGATGCAGCCTATCCGATTTCAGATTCTATACTAATAACATACCATTCTTAATTATTGTGACTTGAAGCAGAAAGGAAATACATTCCTCATGCACAAGATGCAAAATAATGGAAAACATTTGTCACTCACAGCAGAACTGAACCGCTTCCGGTATTTATTCGACCTTATATCCGAGAATTTCTAGATTTGGTTCCATGCACTTAATTAAAATAGTTTCCTGTTCGTCCTTACACATAATATAAATCTCATGATCCTTGAACATAGCAAGCACAATACAGAATTTAAAAAAATTCCCAAAAGTTGAAAAAGCAAAATGCATTTAATGGCGATCTCCATGACAACTTCGAAGGTAATAAAATGATATTGACCTATTTAAGTCTCAACAATCTATGTGAGTCAAAGCGTTTAGGAAAGATCAGAATCGGACGTTAACAGTGAACTGGTGTCTTGTTGGCCACGTTTTAAGCCAACAATCCAAAACTTAGCGAAACCAATCGTTAAGGCGGAAAAACATATGGAAATATCTCAAACCGAATCTAGAAATATTAGTACTTTAAATTCTCCTGCATTTCACTCTAATAAATCATCGACAAAAACTTTTATTGCTAAATATTTTAAAATACTACAGACAAATAGATAAATTACAAATAACACCCAATTATCCACCCCCTTCCGAAAAAAATTTGGATAAGAGTCGTAAAATTATTCATTTTGGGTACAAGTTCGAGGGATTTCCAATGTCAAAAAAATAATTTCCTTTTTGAACTACATATGGTCGTCGTTCAGTTCAGTCGTCGCCAAGTTCAAAACTAAAGTTTCAAGATGTGGTCAGTTAAAACTTTATTAATTTTGAGTCGTTAAAATAAATAGTAAAATTATTTTTGATTTCTAGCTCCTACGATAGACTTATTATTGTTTAAATAACAGGTTTACATCACTAAATAATTGCAAATTCTAATTGACTGCAGTAGTCCGTCGAAAGGTTTTTGTGGACTTAGAATTTAATATAATATATTAAAGGCAGAAATCACTGACATTTTTTGTGTTCTTTCAATTTATTATTTAAACTAAAACGACTTCTTCAGTTAAGCTTTCTCAAAAGTGAAGTAATTTTACTCCGCAACATGTACAGCTTCCCAGAATTGTTAATCTTTTGTTTCTGGATAAAATGAAATTTCGTTTACTTGATATTTTACATATTTGTTTTATCCGAATTAATCGCATTAAAGTGTTACTACAGCAAAACTTCAATTAACCCTCACCGTCTGGAGCAGTGCTGTGACGGAAAATCGAATAGACGGATAACAAATGTCTCATATGTACAGTAACATGATTTCACTGCTGGCTTCTGACGGGAATGAAAATTAAATCCTTTAAAAATAAATAAAGCATATAAATTATATTTAATTTTACAAAACGATCAATATAAACTTCATTAAAAAAGTAGTAATGTACATAAATGTATTGTAATACTAGAAAGCTACGTTTTTAGACGAGAAACTGACGGTTAAACAAGTGACAGTTAATTGAAGTTCTACTGTACTTATTTATCGTACTGTACTAATTTATAATACCTTACGTTTGTAACACAAAGGCAAAGAAAATAGTTTTTAATCTGAAACTTCAAAATTTGTCCATCGGGAACAAGCCTAAAGCCTTTCTGGTACAATATCATTAAAATGTATAAAGAGAGGTTATTTGAAAAGGTATTGAACCTTTATATCTACAACCGAAATCAAGAAGCAAAAAATGTTTAACAGTCGAGTAAGGAACTTTCCAAGTGGAGTAAATCGCACAGGATTTCCCAAAACGAATTTGATAATGGTTGAAGATTCAATTTTATGCTCATCAAAGCGTAACTCTCAGCTTCAAAAGGGTTAATTTTGTATTCAAAATAGGCAGTAAGCTTCTCAACATATTCAATGTTCACACTGCAAAACGGAATTTGAATTTTAAATGGACATGATCTTGAATTCTGCTTTTTAAAATGGTTCGCTTGTCAGCAGGTCTGTCGATTTTCGAATTTCTGGGCATAGGTTCCTAAAAGCAGTTAATTATTATGCAGAAGCACATATACTGTGTAGATGTAATGTGTTTTCTTACAATACATATACAGGGGTCATTATGTTGTGAACTTATAAAGGAAGTGAACATTTTTATGACCTAGGCTTTTCGGAATTTGCATTTGAAATGAATGGTGTGCATTTGTTAATCTTTTATAGCTCCAAACATCAGGGGCGGATTTACACGCTTTATGCCCAAGGCCAAAGCACATAATTCTGCGCCCCCTACAACCCTCAAAATGTTATTTAACACGTGTTTACAATAAGTGTGTGAGAGACAAACAGAAAATGCTTTTTGCCTGTAACTGCGCAAAATAACAAACTGTAGAGATAAGAGTAAATGCACTGCTCAAATTATTATTTAATGTATATGGATATAAATTTAAAAAGCAGTATTTAATACCACCTTTTCAAAATAGTACTGAAAATTATTTGAAAATTATTTGAAAATTTCAGTACTTTTTTAATTTGGTTGATATTTCTTCTGTATATACGCCCCCACTGACTTGCTGCGCCCTAGGCCACGGTCTAGGTTGGCTCTATGAGAAATCTGGGCCTGCCAAACATATTTACAAAGAAATAAAATTTGATAGTTTTAACATTTCTTTTAAACTCATCAAATAAAAGCACATTTGCTTTCATTAAGTACATTAAATAATTTTGATAAATAAATGTGCTGATCAATTTTTTTTTTTAATTAACTGTATGGATGAATATGTTTATCAACTGATTCGTGATAAATCAAGAATTTATTTCGTTTTCAAACTCTGCAAACGGATAATCAAAAAAAGTTTCTTTGAGGTCAGCGATTCGTTCAGAAAATACGTAATTAAAATGATAATCGTACCGAAAACAAAATATTTATATAAATGTCAAACTTTGCATGCATAAGTCTTGATATAAATAAAAGTCATTGCATGTATATTTTTTCCACAACTTCTCTTAAACTACAGTAACGACACCACCAAAATTGGGACAATTATTTACTAACTGAGCAAAATCACTGTGGGGGTTGAAACATCCCTACCACAAACCGCTAATGTAGGAGTTAAAACCTTAGATTATTATAAAAGATTAAAAATCTGAAACATTTGAGTATATTCTAAATATTAGGAATATTCCAAAATATTTTTTGAACACTTATTACTTTTTAAAAATTAGTAAAAATGCCTAGAAGTTTGTAGAACATCTCCATATAGATCATTCTTGAATGCTTTTTTTTTTTTTTAACATCATTGTGTTTTGAAATAATCTAAAACATTATATAAATTTTGGGAAATTATTGATCATTAAATTCATTCCAGAACATTACCATCATTCTGGCATATTCTAGAAGTTTTTAGAAAATTCTGGGACATTAGGAAATATTCTAGATACATTGAATAATTGCATTAGATATTGCACTGTATATGTAGTTATAAAGTTTATTTAATTAGTTTATTTTTCAAATTCCTATAGTTTCCAGTTTACCATTGTAGGGTAAATAATCAGGCTATATTTGAAATGTTAAATTCAACAAGTTAATGCAAAGGAAATTTATGTTTGTTACTGACAACTAGTGCCAATTTTTGCAAAAGATGGATCTTAAAAAAATTACCCTACGCAACGCCGGGTACATAATTACATAAAAAAAACTAATGAAGAAAATTAGTAATTACAAATGCATAAGCAATTTAGCTATCGCATTAAATTTCGAATTCGATAGACAAATTCTCGAAATTTCGTTTCATACCTCTCAGTAACGCATGGAATAAATAACGCAGGATGGAAAAGAAAAAAAAAACGAGAAACCAGAAATACTAATAATTTAAAAGAGACATTAAGATAATGTCTTTCTCTCTACACACACACTTAAAAACTGGCATTAATCGACGATAATAGGATAATGATAGTCAAATTTTTGACGTGACAGTCCTAATATTCAGACAAGCGAAGCATTATCCCAGAAGCAACAGGTGCCTGCATGCATAATTACCATTTCCCTGGAAAGCCAAACAAATACTATTATCTTCAGCAGACCACAAACAATCGGGCACAGAGGCAATCAGCACGGAGTATTTCCAACTGAATCGTAGCGAGACAGACAATAGAAGACATTTTACCAGGCTCAATTATGTAGGGCACTGACACACAATCCATAATTCAAGACGACGAGGCATCAACAAAAGTAAGATTGAAAATCCACTTGGCCGTGACCGTAGAAAGGATGCATGGAGACGTTTGAGGAAAAGGACAATCCAGAGATAATCCGGTTTTAATGGTATGACCACTGTGAGGATCAATTTGGCGTGAAGGTTTGTAAGGTTGGCGTTTGGGTCAGTGGGCCGGCTGCGAATTCCAGCGAATTCATTCGAATTTTATTAGTCACGCGGTGTCGGAAGTAAATTTTCAATAAACAGATCACAATGGAGCCATTTTATTTAAGATTCCGCAAGGATTCTGGGTAATGCAAAAACATAAACTAAAGGTCACATATAAAAAGGGCATATGGAATACAGTTACCGTTTAAAATTTAATTCATGAAATATTTATTAAGATAAAATTTAAATAATTTTTTATATAAATTCAATATTTTAAAGGAAAATGAACGAAATTCAAAACTTAGTAGTACAATCTTGCCATATATCTTATTAGTTGCTACCTAATTGAAAGTATAATAAAAAAACGTCATTAATCCTGGTCTACTATATTCCATAAAGACACAAACTAGATTCTTTAACCTTTTGCACTCGAGAGGCGACTCTCAGTCACCATTCTAGACGGTGCATCATTTTGACGTTTCTTGATATCGATGGTTTAAGAAACTACCTACAAAGTTTTAAGAAGTTGTGAAATAACTTTTAAAGAAAATAACTTACACAAACATATTTTTTACGTTCCAAAGCAATAATATGAGCTCTTGTAAATCAGTGAATAAATATACATCAAATTACTTTTCAAGTGCAAAGGATTAAACACACCACATACATTTAAAAATGCATTGAAATCTTATAGATTTTTTTTAAAATCATACAATTTTTTTTTAAAAAAAATAGCAAATTTATAAGTGGGAAGATTAGGAATAACAATCGAATTTCAAAAAGTTTGCAATCTCATCAGCGACATTAAACAACATTGGAAAACACCCCATCAAAAAATGATTAATACTTACGTTTTCAAAATTTGCAGTTTGTCACACAAGAACTATAACACTCTAAAAAATTATATACAGCTTCGCAAACATCAGCGAGACCAATGGATTCGTCTGCTGGTATTAAAAGCAAAATTACATATACTGGATTTCTGGAAATTCGCAAAACTAAGAACCACTGCCACTCACTGTTCATACAAATATGCCGAAAATTTGTAAGCAGAATAAAATCAGCGTTACATCATATGTAAGTAGAAGACTAGTGGCACAAACCAAAAGACAATTCATCTTGATTAGCTGGACACCTCATTTTAACTGTCACAAAACGTCATCCAGGAACTATCATGATAGAAGACGCCGACGCCGTCAGTATATCCTCGAAAAATCCGGAATTATCGATTAACTATCGATCGCACATTACTATCATGTCTACTCCAAACTATTTAATCAAGTTTTCCCGAGTAAAGATAAAATATTTAAGATATTAAATTTATTTGCAGAAAAAGTCATCAGTTGTATGAATCGTTACAGTGACGCACGAAAGATCTAGCGCTTTTTTAAAAAAAGTGTATATTGAACGATAAAGAATACATTTCGGATACCCTATATATAAGGTATCTTTACACTTTTAAAAAATAATTAAAAATAGACAAACAATGACATGCACTTACGGTTTTTTATGTTCCATAAACAAAATATCCGCAAAAAAAAAAAAAACCGCAAGAACAAGCGCAAGTTGTAGAGTGGTTTACCGAATTTAAATCTGCAACACAGGTACAGCGTAAATTTTGGACTACCTACAATCGAAGTCCACATTCAAGACCCACAATTTAGGAATGGCATGAAAGATTTATGACGGCAGGTAGCGTATTGCCCAAACCAAAATCTGGCCACCTTAGCAGAAGCTTCGATGACGTTAAACGAATTCAAGAAACTTTTTGTCGTAGTCCTCATAAATCAATTTGTAGCGCGGCCCAGCACATTGGAATCGTGAAATAAAACATTGCAAAAAAACTTTGATATTTTCTTTATGGAACATAAAAAACAGTGCACTTAGTTTATTTTTTACAAGTGTAAAGATACATTTCGGACACCCTGTATTTTCATTGCAAAACATCTTCAGTTTTGTTACAAGAATTTAAGTAAAATTTGAAATCAAAACCAATCAAAATATTTCAATAGCATCGCTGAAGTAACCCGATTTTAACCAGTGTTTTTGGATAACTGCATATCAGAAAGATTAAGAACATACATGGATATTTCGATCATTAATAAAAGCACTACGGTACTTTGAAACATAGAACCAATGGCGGTTTTTCAGCACAGGCGTTAGGGGCGCTCGCCTAGTGCTACGAAACCCAGAGGGGGGGGGAGGCTCAAAATTTATGTGACGCACATCTCAGGGCTCACCGAATTTACAATATAATGTTGGGAGAGGGATCCAAAACATTTTGCGCCTGTGGCTTCATATTGTTAAAATCCGCCGCTGCATAGAATATACTGCATATTTGTTTACGCACGATCCGAGCTGGTAAATATGGTAATATTAATAGAAAAAAACCTAATTAATCGGAGCAGTGGCGAATCCAGGGGGGAGGCTATGGGGCTGCAGCCCCTGCCAGAGCTAAACCAGAATTCTTGATTTTATTTAAAATCACTATAACCGTTTGCTCCTAATTTCACTTTCTTTAAAAAAATAAAAACATGACAACATTGCTTTCTGGCTTGACAGGCTCGAAAATTTTCCTACTTTTCTAGTCATTCCATTTGTACTTTTAGAGTCGGAAACATTTTTTTGGCTACTTATTTCATAGTATTTTTTATTAAATTATCGAAAGTATTGTAGAGTTCTTTACGATTCTTATTGTCAGGTGAGTAAAGTCTGTAAAGTTAAAGTGTTTTGGTTTGCATAAGCCATGAGGTTTGACATTCGTCACGACGATAATAATAAAAAATAAAAAAAATGACCTCAGCCCCTCCCAGACCCAAATCCTGGATTCGCCACTGAATCGGAACCAGATATGCAAGTTCGATTTTCTATTTTCATTTCACTTTTTTTCCACTATTTTTAAATAGTTTAACAGAATCTCAGAATTGTTAACAAAAATAATGTAAGAATAACAAACAATAAAATGTGGGGGAAAAAATCGAAATTTTCATTTTTTTTAAAAATTACAATAACCTAATAAATTAATCAGTATAGAAACAATCACTTCTCGGATAACTTCATTCACAAGAATACAAACAAAATTTTATTAAAGTTCTGAAATACAAAAAAAAGAAAAATTCTAACCAACCACGTGTCTAAAATATAATTTTATCTATCAAAACAGAAGCCATAAATTTAAACAATACCCTCAACAAACCTGAAAATATTAATACCTGCGGATAAGTCGCCACTTTCAGTCAACGCGGATTAAATTAAAATTCACCTACCTATTAATTTCCTTGTTAATCCAGTAACGTCTCAACAGCACTTAAACCAACCCCGACTGTGACAAACCGAACGAAGACAGCGAACTGAGTCACTCAACTCAACGCCCACGTCAGTGTCTCACAAGATCAACATCCAATATCCTCAAAATCGCATACTGGAAATTCCGCTCTTTATCAAATCAGCAGTTCGATTTCACGGTCCAAGAAATGCGCGCAACACACTTCAGTAAGCAACGAGTAGTCAGTCGCTCGTTCGATAACAAAACAATTTTAAATCCTTATGAATGGAAACAAAAATTCTGAGCGTTTATGAACAAGATGTTCGACGAGTATTACTAGCCAGTCATCTGTTAGTCATCAAATAATCAACGGTTGCCCTTAATGGTATTGAAACATGGCGACAAGCACTCACTCATCATTGAAATATTCGAAGAGCAAAGTAGTAGAATATTTTCCCCGAATTTTGAGCTACTGCCAAGAAGTAGCGAGTCCAGCTGCTTATTATCGTAGAGTCGTGTTGAAATGTTGATATCTGGAATTGTAATCGAAGCGTTCCGAATTACTTTTTTTCAAATGAAATTCCAAAAATTCGTTTTGTTTCACGATAAAATGAGCAATTTTAAAAAAACGGAATGGATGAATTTGTTTTATTAGATTTCATGTCCCACGCATGATTTAAAACAAATCAGAAGTTAAAATGCTACGGCGGTCGAAAATTTAGTACTTACAAAATTCGCCATTATTAAAAATGAAAGTTAACTAGCAGCTGAACTCTCAAGGTCTTGTTTTAAAAATTTTTTATAGCAATATGAATACTTGAAGTCAAAATGCAAGACTGACATAAAAGTTTCCTCAAAATTACTAAATTATAAAAACTGATGTTTTTCAATGTATTATTTCCAAGTCGTACCCCCCCCCCCTTTAGTGTTAAACTTTATTATTCACCACCTAATAAAATGAAAATCATAACATAATTTAAACCCTCTGCGTTCTAGTATTAAATCATCCGAGTTGTCATACATGGAAATGTTTGACATTTATAATTTCAATACAATAAGAAATTGAGAAAACAGCAAACTCACTGTGAAGAGAACATAATCACATTTATTCACTGCTTACAAAACTTTCAAAAACATTCGCAAATTGTAGAAACTTGCATTCGCCAATTTATTAAGTATCTGATTAGTATTTATATCGCAAAAACAAATATGAAACAGCAGATTTAAAATACATTATTACCTCAACGCTAAGTTAAATCTCATTTACGAACAAGACCGAAATACATACACGTAACATGTAAAATATTGATTCATTTATACCGAAATTGTTATTTACCAAACGAATTCTTTTTGTCTAACCTTTGTTAAAAAGTTATTTCAAATCCAATACCTAAACACAAAAAACTTTTAGAATTACACCAACAATACATACCCTATTTTTAGTTCATTTATAATACAGCAGCGGAAGTTCGAGCAAAACGCAGTCAGGGAAAATCTAATATTAACAATGCATCGACAAAAACATATACACATTGAATAGTAGATGTACACAACCTGTTGCCATCTACCGCACACAACCTACGATAGAAAAATAAATAGTCAATCGAACAAAAAGATATCCAGATTAGAATTACGCATTCAGTTCTATGGTGCCAGCTCGGGCTTGGAATGACTCTTTTGCAACTGACGTTTTTCCGAACAATTAAGCAGCGACAGGTACGGAGCTGCGAAGAATCTTAGTGGGAAGTTCTCCCAGAGATAAAAATTAAACCCATGCCAAGACAAACATACCTTGCGAATCGCGTTTCGTGATTACCGTTCCATCGAACCACGCGATGGCTATCGGAAACAAAGGAAGGGATTCATTTGAAAAGTCAAGGTTAATGGAGTTGTTACGAAGTTGGTTACTATGTTAACATAATGCCAAGATTAAATGGGTTCCATCTCGCGTGTTGTGGATGGCTTCGCTTCAGTCTTTACTTGTCAATGGGAAGAAAGGGATTAAGAACAATTACTGTCACAGATGGCAGGGATTCACAGCGTGAGGAGTGTTTGTTTACAAAATGTGATGTGAAAAGTCTGAATCGTTAGTAAACAAATTCAAAAAGACGAAGACTTTAAATTTGTTACATTAAAATTTTGATAGACTGCAAATTTTATTACCTTACACGAAAGTAAATCGTTCGAATGTAACTGATAAATTTTTGGCAATTCTTGTTAGTAACAACTATACACGAACTAGACTCACTGGGACTTGAATATTCTCAAATGAGAGAAAAAGGTGAGGGTGAAGCAAAATTTATCTTTGCAAATGCTGTTATTGGTGTAAGCACAATAAATAGATTACTATAAATTTAATAAAATTTCATTTTTAAGAACCCGATGCTATCGACATTCAAAAAAGACTTTTTTTTTTTTGGAAATAAACATACATTGCCGCAATCCTTTTCAAAATTAAGTTCTCAGTTTCATCATCTTATCACAATGAACTGGTTTGTTTGTTTTGTGGCACAAGAGCCATTGCTTTGGCTATGCTGTGCCAATGAAACGAAATTATCACAACGAAATGAAAAACACTATTTGAATACCGTCTTTTTTTATTTAATTTTTTCTTCTTTATTTTTACAATATTTCAGACGAAAACAAGTAAAGAGTGTCATCGTTTCTAATTTCAAAGCTTCAAGAAAGTTTGAGTAAAAAAAAAAAATGTTAATGGATATATATATATATATATATATATAGTTTAATTACTCTAAGTGCTGTTACAAAATTTTGTATTTAAACAAAATATTTTCTAGCGACGAATTATATCACGGCAATTATAAAAGGATTGTAAATAAATTCGAGATCTCGGCATCAGAATTTTTCTGAAAAATTTACTACAATGGTAACCGATGCTTATATTACTTTCAAAACAGGGGTGCAGTGAAGCCGGAAAGAAACGAAACGCCGTTCCGGCACTGCTTTTTTTTTTGTAACTAGAAATAGATAAGAAAAATTGTAAAAATCTCCTTAGAACAGTATAATCTTTGTCACCCAGGTTAGAGCCTTTCGGCACTATTTAATTTGTCACTACACCATTGTTTCAAAACAAATCCGAGGAAAATGAAGGTTTAGATTTTTTTTTCCATTACAACAATATAAAATGAAAAACATTTCAATAACAGTGTTTTTCTTAAATTTTTTATTAGTTTCAGCAATATATCAAAACTTTTCAATGGATTTCACAACAGAGACTGGCATTAATTCAATACGACACGTTTCTTCAAAATCACACAAATGGCATTGGAGAAACAATTGGAACAAAATATTCAATTCTTGATGGGAAAAATCAGTTAAGAATAAGTTCGACAGAATAAGAACAGAATTCCATTGTACATAAGATATTACCTAGCCTTACGAACACAGGTGGGCGCTGAACCATTTCTAAATCGAAACTTTTATTCTGAGGCATTGGGACAGCTCACTGAAGTGAAAATCAATAAACTATTTGCAAAATCTAGAAACTCTCACGGTTTCCATTTGATTGACATTAGAATTGGAATTACCATCAGGAAAAGGAAAATATTCTTCGAACAGAATAAAATGTTTTGGCAGGAACATCAATTGTATTTCAACGTCGATTTCACAAGCCATATTTCCCTTATTGTTTTTGTCTTTTTTAAAAAAAATTTCAAACTTTAGTTTTTGCAGGTGTGGCGATAACGCAATAGTTTTAACAAAGCTTTTACACCTATTATTAAAGCTCCTTTAATAGAAACACAAAATAAAAACTTAAAATGAATATGTCAATGCAAGACATAATACGCATAATAATAAGATGTTCAGGAATTTAAATAAATCAAAACTATCTATCAAAGGAAAATTTTATTTCAAATTTATCGCTAGGTATATTTTGCTCAAATTTCAAATTATGCGCACTTACAGAGTGATAGAAATGTACTTACTTTTATGGGTTCGGACAGAAACTGAAACTGCATTATTAAATCATTTAAATATCTCCTTTAATGCATACACCCTTAATGCTCAGACTACCTTTATGGACACACAGAATAATAACTATCGTTCCAATACAAGTGATCATGAGCAATATTTGGGGGAAGGGGAGCGGAGGTGGGGGGGGGGGGGCTCGGCACGATTAATATTCAACATTTTACAAAATATAAGGCAATTTTTAAACAAATGAAATAGAGAAACTGAAATGCTTATTTTCAGTGTATTTAAATTATCCGTTTCAAAAGACTAAAAGAAAAAAGAAAATTGTTTTATTTCAGAAATAGCATAATAATGGCCTATCTGCAGCTTTCAACAGTTTCCTTTCGAGGTTGCAAAATCTTTTAATTTGAAAAGATGAATTTCAAAAATTCACCAGTTTAGGTCAGTGGTTGGAAAGAACCAGATTAATTTCCCAAATTCAGACCTCGTTTCTCACACAAATATCATAAAACACATAAGAAAAACTTAAATTTGGGAGAAAAACTACCAGTCATATATATACTATGATAAAAATATACAATATATTTTAATTGCAGCGATGTTTATTAACGTTAAAAATAAAACAAAAATTAATTAAACCCAGTTTCTACAATTATAGAACAAAGAATATTTAAATAAAATTCCATAAATTTTTTAGTGTGTTAGATTTATTATTACATAAGGAGCTATATCGAGGATATAACCATGTAATACACATAAACGTTTCGACAGAAAATCAAAAAATATATTGTACTTATTCAGTTGGCTTGAAGTAATATTGTCATAAAATATAAGTTTTTACATAAAAGGCTAAGACCAGACTAAACATAATAAATTAATAGAATTAGCGAAGGAAAGCAACAGGTTACATTTTTGTTTTATACAAACACTCCATTCAAGCCTTAGAACTGCAGAACACAAATTTCTAAACAGGCTTAAAGTTGAAGGAATACTGGGGATGTCAAAGGTTTTCGATAGCATAATAAGCAAGGCTTAATAATGGATTCTTAAAAAAAATTCCTCCCCAGAAGTATTTATTTTGTAATCGAAATGGTGCACCAAGGGTTTTTAAAAAAAATTTTCGATTCGTCGCTCATAAGTGGCACGCCGCTGCATTGAGAAATTATCACCGATAATACACAATTCAAAATGCAAACAATGACAGAATCAAACGCATATGGGCACAGAACATTTATTAAAGAGACAGTTATTGATAAAACAATACAATGAAACTCGATTAACCGTTACCGTCAGACCATGGTTGTGACGGATAACCGAATAGACGGATAACAGAAATCTCTTAATACACATGTACGGAAATGCAATTCCACTGCTGGCTAGGAGACAGATGAAAATAAAATCCTTTAAATGAATAATACATGTTGTATTTAATTTTACAAACGATCAATACAACTTTCAATATAATATAATATACAGAAATGACGGTTGCATTTTTTAGACAGTGACGGATGAAATTGAGCGGTTAAACGAGCGACGAGTTAATCGAAATTTTACCATCAATCACGCAGATTCAAAATTGTCATGTTGAAATGACTTGAACTGAGAAGAAAAACATCACTATGAAAGAGATGAACATCAACATTCTAATTAGGAACAGGTTTTTTCAAGCATCATTTCATTTGAATGGGGGGAATAGTTTTGTATTTAAGTTCCTATCTGTCGCTCCTCTTCTATTAAAGAAATGACTTGTTTGAATAAAGTTGACATTAACTTGACATGTAGGGGCATTTTTTTTTTGTTTTTTGTACTCCCGTCTTTCATTAGGAAAATTAAGATATTTTCAATTTAATCTTTGTATGCATCTTAAACCAAAAAATGAATTCTTATTAACAAAACATTAATATCAAACTTATTGCATACTCGATTAAAATTATCGGGATCAAAATTAGAGCCAGAGCAAATTCAAGGCAATTGGAGCAAAAACCATCACGCTTGCCTCAACAACCCATTGCACAGTTTAATGAAATGTATACTACGTTTCGCTGGTCTGTAAAAAAAGTCATTCAACATGTTAATCGCCATATGAATCATAAGTTCACGCCTATTTTCTTATTCTTAGCAGAAGGTATCTATTTAGATAGATGGGTTCCGATCAGACGCAAGTCGTTGCGTTAAAGTGTTAAAAATGGACAAAAACTTCACTATTTGAT
>BGPR01000885.1:54987-117001 GCA_013235015.1 Araneus ventricosus
GAAATTATACTTCGTTCAGTTACGTATTGCTCCGTTACCGTCAGACCATGGTTGTGACGGATAACCAGATAGACGGATAACAGAAATCTCTTAATACACATGTAC
Organism: Araneus ventricosus; assembly: GCA_013235015.1. NCBI lineage: Eukaryota > Metazoa > Arthropoda > Arachnida > Araneae > Araneidae > Araneus > Araneus ventricosus. The sequence goes on from BGPR01000885.1 coordinate 55,093, forward strand.
AGAAATCGCATTCCACTGCTGGCTAGAGACGAGAATGAAAATAAAATCCTTTAAAGTGAATAATACATGTGTATTTAATTTTACAAAGATCAGCATACAACTTTCAATATAATATAATATACAGAAATGACGGGTTGCATTTTTTAGACAGTGACGGATAAAAGTTAGCGGTTAAACGAGCGACAGTTAATCAATTTTATCAATCACGCAGATTCAAAATTGTATATTGAAATGACTTAACTGAAGGAAGAAAAACATCATATGAAGAGATGAACATCAACATTCTAATGTGGAACAGGTTTTTTCAAGCATCATTTCATTTGAATGGGGGGGGGGAATAGTTTTGTATTTAGTTCCTATCCTGTCCTCCTCTTCTATTAAAGAAATGACTTGTTTGAATAAAGTTGACATTAACTTGACATAGTAGGGGCATTTTTTTTTGTTTTTTGTACTCCCGTCTTTCATTAGGAAAATTAAGATATTTTCAATTTAATCTATGTATGCATCTTAAGCAAAAAAATGAATTCTTATTAACAAACATTAATATCAAACTTATTGCAACTCGATTAAGAATTATCAGGATCAAAATTAGAGCCAGAGCAAATTCAAGGCAAAGGAGCAAAAAACCATCACGCTGCCTCAACAACCCATTGCACAGTTTAATGAAATGTATACATACGTTTCGCTGGTCTGTAAAAAAGTCATTCAACATGTTAATCGCCATATGAATCAAGATTCACGCCTATTTTCTTATTATAGCAGAAAGGGTCATCTTTTAGATAGATGGGTTCGAATCAGACACTCGTTGGAGTTAAAGTGTTAAAATGGACAAAAACTTCACTTTTGGTTATTTCAATTGCCCCGAAACTGGTTTCAATTGATATGATTTAACATTTAAAGCATTCATGCCATTTTAAGACATACGCAGCACATAGGTAGAAACAATTTTGTGGAATTTCACATCAACATGACCATATTCAGTGGCGTTTTAACCATGCCAGGCCACAGGCCAAAGTCCTCTCTACATACTGTCGTAAATTCGCTGTCAACAGCACTGCGAAGTACATCGAGTAGAATTTCACCCCCATAGGGTCTCTAGCAACCTCCTAAATATATATTTAAAGGTGTCTGGGGCACGAAGCGATCACTTGCAAAAAACCGTACCTCCGTATCCAAAAACTGAGAAAGGTTGAAAGATTTATTTTTCAGCAGTGGTTTTAAGTAAACATGATGGGGTTTTTTTTTATATACATTTCAGAACAGTATAGACTCGAACACCTGTACCCTGCGATGCATTTTTTTTTTATTTATTTATTTATTTAAAACACAATGTAGAAATGCATACAAAATAAGCTCAGTCTTCTCATCTCAAATTCATAATTCCCCATCATGATTTACTGAAGAGGAGGGAGGGAGAAAATAATTTAAATTCTTATTTTTTTCTTAAAGGAAAAATCTAGACATTTCGAAAAGTTCGCAATAAGTCAGTTTCAAAATGTTCGGTAACAATCCAATATATTCAAGATTCTAAGAGATAATCTTATCCCAAGTCTCCAACAAATATACAAACTTGGTTTGGTTATTTATCATATACTTTTACACAAGGCAAAGACAGAAACTATCAGACAAACATTATAAGATAGAAAAGCTTTGTAAAAAAAAAAATAAAATAGTGATAAATAAACTAATACGTTAAATAAATAACCGAGTTTTAAGTTTCAGCGAGGTTAACTACTTTAAAACAACTTAACGAAGTTGCCTCAAGCTATATAGTCAAGTTTTGTTAATAATCGAACAGGATGTTTCATTTTTTTAGAATATGCAACATAAAATTCGTTTTCAGCAAAATTACAAATTGCAGCTTTTGACAATTTAAAACATGTATCAATATTTATTCAAATTTCTTGTTGATGAATAAGATGCTAGAAAATATTTTCAGGAATTTTAAAAATAGTTTAAAAGTTTATCGTACTTTAGGAACACAGAAATTATGCTCTTCAATGCTAGCAAATAGTTAAATGTCCATTCAGCAAACCGTCAGCAAAAATCATATTTTATCATTTCCATGAGCTAGGTTTGGGCGCATTAATTCCTTAAAAAAAACATTTCCCTTCGGATAATGATTCTATGCAATTTATAGCAATTGAATTCATTATCTTCAATTAATGGATCTCAATAATCACTTAAATTCATTAAAGAATCATCGTTGAATTAAATTTTAAGATCTGAAAGAAAAAAAAACCCACTTCCACCTTTCTTTAAAATAAATTTATTATAAGGAGTTTTAAAAAACATTTATTAGTGCACTAAAAAGAATATATTTTAATTATTTTCCAGCTTTTAATCTTTAATTTATAATTTCTCAAATTCACTACCAGGTGGCGCCACATATATGGAATAAAAATTTAATTAAATTAACTGGTAACTAAGTTTTGAAAATATCAAATCAGTGTATTGTCACCAAGCACACACAATTGCAGAACATTTCAAAACTCCTATACATTACGGAAATGAGTAAAAATTCGATTACAAAATCCCTTCTTTACAAACACGAAACAAGTTAAATTAAAAGTGCATTAAAATAGGAGAATTAAGGAATCTGTCTTTCGATCATTCAGGTTTGAGAAACTTATAACAAAAACTCCAACATCCTCCTTCCGGTTTTTTTTCCCCCTCCAAAATGGAATGATATTTTGATACGCATACATAAATAAACCAGAACTCAAAAAAGATTCCATTCAAGAGACAATCGAACCTGCTTGATGTAATACAAAATGCGCTGTGACGTGAAACAGTTTTATCAAAAGTGCGTCGCAATTCTAAACATCAAAAAGAAGTGACGACAGCTGCACGAATGCTCAACAAGCCTTTGAAAGTACCTCATGAACTCAAACATACTTGCGAGCGTTCCATCCAGTACAACAAAAGCACATCAGCACAGTAACAAAGTGGCTGCATGCTAACTAAAAAGCGACACAGTGGGGAAATAAAAAAGATAAAAGGCATTCTGGGCATTTTCTGCCTTTTTAATTCAAATGACTTCATTGTCCTCGACTTTGCAGGCATGACCTAATACACAAGCTCCAACGAGGAAGAACTATTCCAAAAAAGAACACAAGGGGGACAGGGGAAGAAAGGGAGGCAAGAATCGTCCCACGTGCGGTGCTATGTTTGCAAAGAAAGAGGCACTTTTCTGTCTTCAAGGTCTGCACAGAAGGAAAGGGAGTTTACGTTTGTTGCAAAACATTGCCCGTGGGCGAGATATCCTGGGTTCTCGTCTGCCACAGGTGCAGCCCGCAAGATTGGCGCTTCCTGTCATTTGAAGAATACGAGTGAAAATCACTTCGGACACGCCAAGGAGCAAGGAAAGCACAAACGGACCGACTGTGATGATGCGTGAAGATTTGATTTTTATTCCGAAAATAGGAAATAATGGTGTCAGACAGCGAAGAGATGTACGTGATAGGACTATCAATGGAATATTTGCCATTATGAATAAAAAATTTGAATTGAAAAATGAAATGACAGGAAGAAAATCGAGCAGCTTGAGTAAGTACATATTGCAAAATTTTCTTGGAACCGCACTAAAAATTTAGCGACAACTTAAAGAAGACTCAACATAGCACCGCACGTTTTTGAATAAGTGCTTCGTCAAAAATATCTTGACAAAATCTGAAAGACAAAAAAAAAATTCGAAAATGATTAACTACGGCTTCAACTTATATATATATATATTTAGAAAAATGGAAATATTAATATAAATGTTTGGTTTCAAGCGAACTGCAAGAATTTTACAATTCAAACTTCGCGATTTGGTGAATTTCACCTCCATGCATATTTGTATTGTTATTTAAATTACAATTGGCGGGGGCACCGGGATCTCATTCAGTGGTTATTATAAAGGAAAGGTGTTATTTCGGGAGCCATTATTAAACACCTCTGCTACAGTCTGTACCTACCCAAAAGAAAAATTACATTAGACATCGGAAGACAAGCAAAACAGAGGAATGGACATATACAAAAGAAAAATCAGGGCTCTTTTCAATATAAAAATAATTTAACATCGAGTTCCAAGTTCATACGGCAAAATACAAGAAATGGAACAATTGTAAGTACAAAATGTAACCTCCATCCCCGTCTTCTTTCCTCCTTGATACATTAGAAATAATTTCAATTCTTTAATGGCCATGAACCATATGCAAATCTTTAATAGCATTTCAAGAATCCAACAGAGAAAACCACTGTTCGTCATCTCTCCAGGTCAATGAATTCTCTTTAAATACATAAAATATCTTAGCTTCTCAGTTGGAATCATTCACGATGTTGACCTAGGAGGAGTGTTTAAAAAAGTGTACTAAACTTAGCTCCAGAGTTACAGCTGAGCTATTTTGGGAGTTCGTTATGATCGTTTTATGAATTTTCTTAAGAGAAGTAAAAAAGCAAAAGTGGAGGAACTTAAGCGGAAAGCAACGTTATTTTCCTTCACTGAAAACATGAATAAGAACCTTTTCTCCCCACGTTACATTGCCACATTTTTTCCAAGGCGGTAAAATTCTTCAATTTCAGCTTTCAGTAAGAAAAAGCGCCGAAATGTTTTATAAATCTTAAAATAGACACATTATAAATGCATATACTTCTTCCATATTTTATTAACCCAAAACATTTTATTCAAACATTCAAAGTTCATTTTCGTTTTTAAAAAAGTACATGCTTTACGAATAGATTCAGTGAAATAATAGAAGCGAAAATTTCAAATTAATCAGCATTCGGTAAAGTAGTTCAAAGCAGACGATAATTTCACAAATCTTCCAAACAAAATCGTTTTCAATTTGATGGCGAGTTTTAAACTGAGTTTTATTATGAGTATATCTTTTAAAGATGAAATATATAAGCCATAAATACTCCAACACCATTCGCTTATAAATTTCACGAGAATAAAAAGAAAAACTTCTAAATATTAACTTCTCGGGCAAACGAATGACGTTCAAGAATGTCTGAAAACAAACGCAAAATAATTCATATATATATGAAGAAGGTTCAAATGCTCTGCAATATATATATTTTTTTTAATTCTCAGTAACTCACCGAAATAAACTTTAATTAAACACCTTCCATCCAGAACGGAATAGTTCTAACAGTTAGGACACAAAAAAGAAAGTCATTAAGTCCGTAAATTGTTTAGGCTTTAATTAGAAATGAGAAATTCCTGGAGAAAGAATTCGATGGAATGTTGTTTGAAGCGAAGCAATCATTTTCTTTCAGGAGAGGGACAGAAAGGAATGTTAGTTATTACCAAATCTTTTCAAATCTGCATCCGATAAAACTATAAATGGTTGGCGCTAATGATCGGGGGAAAGCGCTTCATGAGAAAGCGCGCCATAGCATGCAGTGACGTGTAGATTTTTAAAACGAGTTCAATGACTTGAAGAGAATTATTTTTTTAAATCGAAAATTTCTAGAGTTATAATGATAACTTTTCGAAACTCATTTAGAGAAATAATTTGCATGGATATAATTAACTATAGAATTTTTAGGAGAAAATTAAAATATTAACTTCAAGCAATTTTCGAATTTTAATGGCTTTTGATTTACAGTTCTGTGAATTTTTTTTTTTAATGTAAATGAATAGATAAAATTATGCAAAGCTACATGATATAAATTTGAACTTTGTATAATTAACCAATTTCACTATAATTAGATTTAACTTTTTCCGATATGAAACTTGCATAGAAAAAAGCAAACACCCAATGATTTTTACGGAGTCCACAGACTCAATGGTCCGAAATATCCGAAAACCGATTGTTATTTAACTAGCCCCGATTAAAAGACGATTTGAACCTTTTTTTGTTTTGTACCTGTAAAGGAATTTTAATTATACTGGAAGAAAAAGCATTGTAGTCGAAAAGTCAATCTGAAGATTTTGATGAATAGACACTTTAGATCTCCCTCATTCCGAAACAAACATTTTAGGAATTGATTGCCTGTTCGTTTATATGTGAACATGGCAACTGAAAACGCAAAGAGCTGGACATTTGAAGACTAGACTAGAGAAGAAATTTGGCATGTGGTTCTTACACCAACACTATAGAACTTAACAAATTTCAGTCTAAATCCATCAATATAATTGACTTCACTACGAGTTTCAAATACGAGTTATTTTTCTCTTCGATGCTCTTGTTGCTTATACTGGTATTAAAAAGAAAACAAAATATTCAGATTTTCAAAATTTATATATAATATAAATATAGCCAATACTGGATTCTGTTCTGAAGGAGAAATTCTTATTCAATATATTTGCATAATGAATAACATACACTATCCCATGAGAGTTGATGTATTTACAAACAAATATTAATACAGCATATTCCATTCCAAATATATTCATTTATCATTTCAGCTGTCTAAAAGACAGCAGAAGTCGCGTGCAGTACATAATTATTCATCCAAAAGGGTTCGACCAGTATTTGTCTATGCAACTGCTTTGCAAAGAGTGAAAACTTGGGTTTAAAAAACACGATATAATGTCAAATAACATTTTCAGGTGAAATTCAATAGCCTAAAAATAAAGTAAATGGCGAATAATCTAAACGTTCTTCGAGGGACTTGTATCGTGAATTTACACATTCGCCAAAACCTATTCAAATGCGATTCCAAATCTATTTTCAAACGGAAAGCGTTACGTTAATGAAATACTCCGATCAGAATATTTAAATTTAAACAGACAGGAACATCTCAAAAATGTCTACATTTTGTTCAAGAATAATAAAAATTCAGCAAGAGTACTTATTTAAAATAGTTTGACAGAACTATGGCAGCATTTTGCGCCTGAAACTAGCCAGTTTCATCTTAAGGGCACCTGCCTTCCGTCGAACTATTATTTTGTTTCGGACATTTTTTCAAGAAGTAATACAGGAACTATGAATAATTCAGGAAGATTTTAATATGAAAATTTTAGTACCACGATATTCTTTTCTTTTCCAAGTCTGAAACGATTTAAAGTCAGTTTTATGACAAAAACATCTGCGTTACGCAGAACTCATTTCGTTTTTGTCATGATTTTCTCGAGAATATGTACGAGTATTAAGAATCCAAGAAAAGCCACGGATTTTTATTCAGTTGCCTCCGCGAAACAAAACTGAAAAGTAACCCACACACCTGAACACATCATGCAGAACACTTCCGGTCCATTCCTTGAACTAAGAGGTTTGCTCACCTGTGTTAAACCTTTGGACCCAGTTACTCGTGCAAACAGGCCCATTTCCGCACGAGTTGGGTAAGAAAACGGTTAAAAAAGAGAAAATTTCTACAATTCGCTTCCATAGGTAAATAAGTACGTTTAAGAACAAATGAAACAGTAGTGCAATGCATAAGTTCACTCAAATCCAAGATGGGTTTAAGTGAACTTATCCAAGAAGAAATTTTCGAGATGCAATGAAATGCCCAATCACAAAACGTTTAATGCGCGCATTAATTTCATGATTTGATTTGATTTGACTTTCCCTCGCACAAGATCCTCGAATGGGATAAGCTGCGCCATTAATTTCATGAGGAATTGTTCTTTTAAATGCAGCTTATTCTCCAGCAGCATTTCGAACAAAATGAATTAAATTTCAGTTTAATGATTTCTGTCATTTTTTAATATAATTTTCAAATAGGTTTCTAATTTCAGTTGTGAGAGGAAGGAATTCTATGTTTGTTAGTCAATTGAGAAATTTTTTACTCTCCTTCTCACGTGTTTTCCTGGCTTGCAAATCGCCTGAGTGAAGCCTGCAGTGATATTTGAAACATCAAAGTTATTTATTACACAGAATCGGGGATAAAACATCCTAAAGTTGAGAGCCGTTGAATCCAACAAAACGAAAATTAAATAAAGTCCATTTTAAAGTTACAGCATGGCTATTTTGAACTTTTGTAAACTAGTACGTATGCCACACTTTGGTTCTGCGGAATTTAAAATGATTGTGGTCATAACTTTAGTTTAATAGTTAACATTAAAATATGACCTTCCTTGGTCCATATTAATGTTCACTTAACAGACATTCTAGTGTTTTAATGTTAGAATTTCTGTTATCGATTCGTATCATATGATTGTTTCCTACTCCCAAACTATATCGGGAAATATTTCAATCCTATTTTTGGAAAAGATTTGAGCTTAAATAGTATGGAATAATTAACTGCCAAAAGTAGAAACATTGTAAGCACCAAAAGCGAAAATGCTGGGAAATCGCAAAAAACTGTTCACACTAGTGACCTCACAGGTGTTTATATATATAATTATTAGCGGATTACCAGGCACTTTTCACGCTTACCACATTATAAAGCATTGCTCATTTGACACTCTAACATGAAAAACGGTGTTTGAATTTTTGGGAGGCACTTGCATCCTTTACCATTTTAAGTCTTAAATTCATCTTCTGAACTGAATTATGAATACAGTTAATACAATTCCAAAATGTTACAAAATACAATGCTTCGATGAGTGAAGACAGTTCTTTGGACCTGTGTTAGCAGGTACGTAAATGTTTTAGCTGGGATAAATCTACTCCCTCTTTCTCACCACCTGCTATATTGTTTACAAAAAGTTAATCCTAACACAATATGTAAATGCAAATTTCACAACGCAGAAAACCCCAGAGCTATTTTTTCCCTCTTCTAACTTTATAAGTTGCATCACTAGTATAGGTTTATCACTGATTTTTATATACGTTGCACGTACATTCAAGTTGGCAATTTCAGGGGCAACTGCAATTACTCCGATAGCTATTGTGTCACCATTCGTGAATATATAAATATTAAAATGCACCTGACGTCAGAAGCTGAAATTTCGGCAGTAATATATTACTTATTAAGGAACTTTGCGTAACCTCAGTGGCATCTCTTTATTCATAAGACACTGAGAGAAAATTCTTACATTTAAGATTATCACTACTTGATATTCAAAAGGGACAACATTACAACACAAATTTCCAATTGTTATTCTTCTATTAAAAATAATTTAAGATAAAATAATACTTTTCGAGAATAAATAGGAAGAAAGCAGTGTAAGGAGCAAAAACTGTTTTTACCTTAGTTTGAAACAAATTGGAATGGAATTTGGGCATAACAAACTACTGAATTTATTTTGATCAACAACGAGACAGCTAAAACAATTTCTAAAAAAAAGAATCATCTCCATAAATTAATCTGAATTGTGTTCATTTGAAAGCAAAGAATAAATGAAACATAATTCAATTAATCTTGTGAAATTTAAGAATATTAGTTAATTTTCAGTATTCATGGCTGCAATCCAATTAAAATTCACTCTCCATTTTTCGAGGTAAAAAGAACTTTCTAGATTATGAAAGACTACATCAAAACAAATATATGATACTTTTAACCCTTTGAGTACTGAATTATTTGAAGATTTTTATGCCCATGGGACGGATTTAATTTGTCGCTATATGGATTAATATGTAAAAGTAATACATTTTATTTGGAATATACTTATATTGGTGATATGAATATATTTTTGAAACAGCATTTTAGTTACAAAATATAAATAAATATATAAATGAAACAATATAAATATTTATATAGAACAAGAACCAACTTAAAGTCTAATAATTTTGTACCGTGTGGTATTTTTCAAAATATGTCGGTAAATGCAAAGGTACCTGGAATTGTTTGCATTACCAAGTGGTTTCTTTTCTTATTTTATATTTATAACATACGCGACACCGTTTTGTAGGGTGTTTCTTTAATTCTGTTGCCGGAATATTCTCCGGAAAATGTGCCCAATTTTTCGCTTGCAAACGATGTGGCGCATCGCTACCTGTAGGACGCCCACGGATATTATAATTTGGCAGGACCACTTGTGGTAATAATTTTTCTCAAATTCAGATGACGAGTCAGACTCGTCCACCGTAACTTCGCCCAAGTAAGCAGATGACGAGTCTCACTCGTCAAATGTACCCAATGGGTTAATGCATGTGAAACGAGCTACACCGCATTATATTAAACATCCACGCACACTACGCAAAAGTCAGCTCCACAAACTACACTGCGAAGTTGGACTTGAATTTTTATCTCATCCGGAAGACAGCGAGCGCATTTTGGTTCCAATAGTTCGGATTATGTCAACAACAGATTCAAATTATAAAGTTTAGCGATATAACGGTTAATATTATATGTTCTCTACGTAAAAAAAGCTGAAATGCTTCAAGTTCTTATGCCATATTTTCTATAGGTTTATCTTCTAACAGTGTCAGTTATTCGGACTTGTATAGCAAGCACTCATGTCGGTTAATCAAAATGGCAGGATTAATCAAGAGGTTGACAATAATTGGTGAATACTGAATGCAGCAGCTAAGTGAAAGTGATAATAAACAGCACGACGACATAAATACTAGTCTCTTATATTTAACTAAATTAAGGCGCACTACAATTGCTATGTCACTAACCATTCATTTTCAGTTGGAGCGGAAGATGAAAGGGACCAGAGCCTAAGTGCCCCCCACCCTTCGTACAACAATGAACGTAGCAGCATATCGGCGGATATCACCGACTTTTCGAAATAGATTCGATTAATTGGAATTTTAAATTTCGGTATTACACAGGTAAATAGGAGGTATGACAGGACTTGGTTGTGGCTCAATTAAACCGACTCTTATGTTTGTGGGAGAATTTTTAAAAAGTGAATCCAATATTTATGCAACATGTTAAGCAATGAATTACCGTGCATGCTATAGTCAATTACAACTGATAAGTGGTACATAGACGAAAGGCGGTATTAACCATCCGATTCCTAAGACCATTGGAACCTCAAAATACGGGAATGTCCGAGTTCCTCTTTCAAAGATAAGGGAAATTCACTCCCCCCTTAAAAACCACAATGACAGCTGGCGCTGTCCGAATTCTAAGAACACCCCTTTTCCCCCAACCCATCTTCGTTAGGGTGGCTCGCTCAGAAAGCGCGCGTCGCGGGTGAGAAATCAATCACATTTAACGAAAGGGGGTGGAAATTTCTCAGTGATATTCGGACGGCCATCGTCTTTTGCTTGAAGAGACGTTTGGGATGTTCCCGTATGGATAGTTAAGTGGAATTCACAACGAAAAGCACAGCAGTGAAAGCTAAATCTCGCCATCTCTCATCAGCGGACGACCCGACCGCCCCAACACCCACATTCACAGCCACTTAACTTCATTCACAACTCATCTATTTTTAAGCCCAGCCTGCCTATTTTGTATCCATAAGTGTGCTGAGTGTTTGTTTATTCTCGCAGACAGGAAAAAATTAAGACGCGAAACAGAGAAGGATGAGTCACGCCCCCGAATGGGGGGAAAACGATGAAAATGGGTCACGAAAGACGAGTGCCTTCACGGGCCCACCTTGCTGGGAAGCGTGGGGGCCGACCACTTAATATCCGGTTCCGCACTCTGATACGGAGCAGGAAACTGTTCTTTTGACTCATCCTCTCCGGAATGACATCCTCCAGCCAGTTTCGGACCACCGATTAAATCTGAACTGCGTGTCCGGGGAATAATAATGAGGGACATCGTACCTAGTATTTAGAATCGCATCGGAATCTGTCAATTCGCTGCCATTAAAAGAACCAAGAAACACAGGACAAAAATTCGCAACGATTTCATTGATTATTTATGATTTGAAATTGATCCCGAACTTTGAAAGACCCCAAATTCCAGTAGAGGCCCTACATTCGGAGATCGGCTCCGATAACAGCAGCGAAGTTGCAAGATAAGGAGGTTGAAAGTAGCAGTCGAGATAATCGAGACACGACTTGAAATAACTTTACATTTTGCAAGACATCGCATAAGGCACACAATTGAGCGATGTCCGCATTGTACCCAAAAAGGAAGAAAGAAGAACTGGAAATGCATTAAGACTTTATAATAACCTATACAAGGTGTCCCAAAAGATCTTTTACACACTTTAAGAGTAGGTCAGGCATGCGGAACAGTCGCAAATACAAATGGCGACCCCAACAGGTTGCTCTTTGACGGCTAAATAAGTAAGAGAAAAGGATACACCAGATAAAGCGTACAACACAGGTGTAATGGAATACAAATTCTTGATAGCACAACAACACAATTGCATGAATGACATCGCAAGTCGTATGCATCACAACAGATACAACGGAAGCAAGACGCAGTATCAGCAGCAAAACTTTAGTAATACGCAGCAAGTTTCAAAGGACTTACCGTTGAAAGATATACAAGCTTCGCACGTTCTTTCATGCAGCTGCATTATGGTGCTATTGTAAATTTGTACTCCAATAAACCTGCGTTGTACACTTTATCTGGCATAATAAGGATAGGAAAAACCTACCGGTTTAAACCTAAAACCGTTTTTTTTTTTTTTTTTTATTTTGTCCCGGCTTTAACCGGTTACTTTTTTTAAAATCCAATAACCGGGTGAAAAAACGGGTCAGAAGATAGGCTCGATTTTAGGTTCGACTACGCTAAAATTTCCCAAGTTGTAAAGCTTTGGATTTCATCATCTTAGGCTAATCATCGCTTCCTCGACGCGTCTGTTGGTTGGCGGATTACTGAAAGACTCTTTATGAACAGATAAATATTGGCCAATGGATATATTTCCTGCAAAAACAATAGAAATAAAAAAATTGTGTCTGCAAACGGCGTCTGTTTTTTGTAGCCAAAAAATATTTATCTTTAGTCGGAAGTTCGAAAGATTAGTATCTACGTTGAATGATGTTTCCGATGAGAGGTGTAGATTCAAGGATCAACACATTGCTGAAAGAGTCTTTATATGAGCAGATTAGAGGATAAATTTTGGCCAATGAATGAATTTCTTGTGAAAACAAAGTTAATAAATTTTTTATCTATAATAACTTACTTATAATAATTACTCATTATTATTACACACTGTATTAATCACTTATTTATAATCATTCCATTAATTACTTATTGTATTAATACTTACTTATTATACATTAATAAAAAATTGTCTACACAAGCGTTGTTTCTTTTTTTTAAAAACCGAAAACCGATATTTCAAAAACCGGTTATTTTGAGCGGTTTAAAACCGGAGGTGAGAAAGAAACTGTTGTTTTTGAAATAACCGCCATACCTATGGCATATCCTTTACCTTTCACTTTGTTCACTGACAAAGAACCTGTATGCCTGACCTTCCCTTAAAGTTTGTAAACGACCTTTTAGGATACCCTGCGAGCAATTACATCAATGGCAGGCTCGGACTCACCTAAAAACTCGAACCATCTATAAAATTTGTACATTTTTTCGGTAAACTTGGCTATCTTTTAGTAACATGGATCTCTTGGCTCGTTTTACATCATAATGTAGCTTCGTAGAGAACCGTGCGATTTCAGAAAAATAAAGAATTTTTTGTTGAAATCAATACAGCAAAATTAAATCCTGCGTTTGGCGGAACAAGCGCTACCATCATCCCTTGAAACTTTAGTAATGTTATGTTTCTCTGATTTTCGGTTACAGTAGTGTTATTCTAATTAACAATCTGCTAATATTATTACACGAAAAATTCGTTAATTTGTACGATCAATTGTAATCGCAGAACACCTTAAAATATTTTGAGATCTAGATCCATTCAGTTTATTAAGGATATTAATTCAAATTAAGATGTTTATACAATGGCGGTGGTGGTGAAAGCACACGAGAAAGAGAAAAGGCTCTTTCAGTCCTTTACGTTTGAACACCTTGTCCATAAATAAAGAGCATTAAAACGTTTTACTGCGTTTCGAGTTCAAAAAGTGGGAAACAGCGATACCAGGTTTCCCCCCCCCCCCGCTACACACACACTTCTTAATTTATGTACTCAATGGGCCGCACAAATACTTAGCAGAAGGTTTATGAAACAAAAAGAATGAATTATAATTTCTGATATCATAAAAACGATACCAGATATATATAAAAAAAGCAGCAGAAATATTTGCTAAAAATCTAATAATGCAGGAAGAATTCACAAAAGTTCAGGCCATTAATTAGCGCAATGTACACATTTTCATGGTAATTTTATATCTACAGCCATCAGTAAGTACACTAAAGCCAAAGAAAAAATCATAATTTTACATAAGACACTAAAAAATCAATGATATTAATATGGTTCCGGATACAAGGCTTTTTTTTTTTGTGTGTGTGTGTGTGTGTGTGCCGAAGTAAAGCAAGCATTTCCATGTCCAACATCAGAATCGCGAATTCATTGAAAACCCCGTTGAACTCGACCGTCGGGTCTTCTGAAATAGGCCGTGACAGTCGCCTGACCTCATCGGTATCTACGTGCTTTCTCCTTGAAATTTCCGAGATCAAACTCCTCCAGATGCTGCATGTTGCGAAACGTTTTCAAAAGGTTACGTCGCGGTATTCAAAAGCGTAGGTGCGGCATGTCCGACAATTAATTTATGCGCTCTAGATATAGCCCATCATAAACTGCAAGTTGGACCAGAAAAGGCAATGGAAATCTGATTCAGTGGCGTAGCGACCTGGGGGGAAAGGAGGGTATAGATGCCCGGAGGCCAGTCATAGGGGGCGCCCTGGGGACACAGCGTTAGTGCGTTAATGTCTCTTTAAAGCAAAATATGATGAGGAGTTATAAAAATAATACCATTCTCTTCTTGTCAAGCCGTTGATGGCATTGGAATAAAAAAAAAAATCTCCGAGTGCCATTGACCCTCGCTACGCCACTGGTCATGGTGGCAAAAGTAAGAGTGCTTATGTCACTTTTTAAAGCCAATCTAGCTGTGTGGCCAGGCTTTGCACGGGCTATCCCGAATAATGCGTCATTCCCTGGTGGAGAGAAGTGTGGTCACGTGAGGCCTAGGGATCCATATTTTTTCATATGCCCGCCTACGTTTTTTTCAACAAATATTGTCACTTACTTTCCCCAACAAATGTAAATATTCTTTCAAATCTAGTCTTTTTATTACCTTGGAACAATAACGTTGCGAAATGAAACACCATACGACAAAAAACGGAAAGAAAAAAAATGCAGGAATACGATTTTTTTCCGATGTTTATAAATCAAAACTCCGAAGCTCGCTAAAAAAGAATAAAATAAAACCTTTCATACAAACCAGATGCAAGAACATTAGTTGCGACAGATTAAATATCGGAGCTGCCGATAGATGGCAGCACAATATTTCATTCTGAAGTTTTTAATTGTAATTTTGGAATTTAAATGGTCAAAATGGATTCCTTAGATTATTTCTCATCTTTTGGTACTTTCGACGCGCTTCTGCATTGAGCGGTACGCGAGATGATAGCTGGAAATAGATACATATACGTCGAATTTTAATAAAATAGATGTCAGAAAATCAGGCGAAAAAATGACATGTGCCGGGAGCCTTTCACATAAGCCAACCCCCCCGCGCCGCTTGGGGGGGGGGGATCATAGTGCGACTCGGGCGCCACTTACTCTAGCTACACCACTGATCCGATTTATAGAACCTTCGGGTACCATTTTTACTTTCTCGTATATACGAGGTATACAAAAAGAAAATACTGCAATCGTCAGAAAATTAAAGTTAGAGATTTCAACGAATCTCTACGTTTAAGACTCTCCCGAGTTCCAAAAATGTGTTCTTCGAACTGTCTGTGACCACGATAACTCAAAAAAAAAAAAAAAAAAATGCATCGAGTTAAATGGATGAAATTTGGAATGTGGTCTTTACATCAAATTTGTTGATTGCTATCAAATTATTGGACGAAATCCATCTACAGGAAGTCAGTCCGTGTGCATGTGAACGCGATAACTCAAAAAAACAATGACTAAGATAAGTGAAATCTGATATGTGGTTTTCTAACAATAGTTGTAGATGGAAACCAAATTTTTGCTTCGATCGTAAAGAAGGCGCCCAAAGTGCATACTCGATTTTCTTCATCGTACTACGAAATACAAAATGCGTCATAATGTGTCACTAGTGTCATGCGTCACTACTATATATTTTTGTAGAATTATTAAAATATTTAAAGAAAAGAAATTAATTAGATAAAAAATCGTTTGGTCATAAAAGAAATTAATTTAAAAATAAATTTGGCATTAATTCTTTTCTAAAGGTTATAAAAATAGAGTGGCAATATATTTGTCTTTTGCTAACGTTGCCTAGCAACGGAGAAGAATCATTATTATTGAAGACTGAATTCGATGTCAGTCAGTGATGTAAGTGTATGCGTTTGTTTTACATGTTTGTGCTCCACGATTCTTCATGCTATGCTGAAATACATTACACTAGACGCGAGGGGGGCGGTCCCACTAGTGTTGTCCCTCTTGCCCCGGTCTCCGATTCCAGGGCAATAAAAATCTGGGTATTCGTGGCGGTCCCGGCTTTGCCCAAGGTGCATAATTTTCATATAGTGGGATGACACACATTTATTAGAGAGTAAGAAAGCAAGTCTAGGTGGAACACCATTCAGGCTGGTTTCTTTATGAATCTGATAGATAGGCAAACAAGTTTGCACTTTCATGGTGGAAAGGTGAAAAAACGGTGTCAATTAATGCATACAAAATATGCAAAAAGAAACCTATCAAACATCAAATTCCTTTCGGGCAAAATCCAGAAGTTATATAGTCTATGCGGTGTGTATGTGAACACAGTTTTAAAACTGCAATGAGCTAGACGAATGAAATTTAGTCTGTAGTCTTTGTATCAAAACTGTCGATTTCTATATCTAATTCTGGACAAAATCGGTCCACAGAAAAAAGTACTACTACAAAAATAATGTGTATTCAAAAAAGTTAATATCCAGTATTTTCTAAATGCTTAAGTGGAAAATCCCCATAAGGAAATTCGTTCCAAAATGAAATTCAGATCTTAAAAATAAAGAGATTTCATTGACAAAATAAATTCGCAGATAAAAAAAAAAGTTAAGTCATAATCTGAAATTTAACTGAACTAATTCACTTCTTAAACAAAATCTATTATTTTTCAATGGGCATTCCGAAGAAACTAAATGAATAGCATGCAAGAAAAAATTCCTATGCGAAAACAAGTCTTATTACACCTCCATAATAACTTTCCTCAACATATTTCTTCAATAAAGAAGGCAGTAAACTACTAAGAACAAAATAAAAACTGGAACATACCACAAAGCATAATGTCAATCCTTTCTTGAACCGACCGGCAAAATACCGCACTTTCTAAGCCATCTGACACGGTGACTCGTATTTTTTATGCTAAGCTGCTGTAATTTCTTCCAGCGAAGCGGAAAATTGCTAATACACCAAGTCCTTTCACGTTGCAAAAGGAAGAAAGAGTGTTTGCAGGAATTTGAAGCGCTCAAAGGCATTGAAAAAATGATTTTGTAGAAGTTTTTTTCTTAAGGCAAATCACTTTCCTATATTGCCACGGAATCTAGTATAAACAGGCAATTCAGTGCACACGAGTGCTCCAGATAATGACCGCGGAAGAGGAATAAAAGTAAAAAACTAGTAATGGTTAGGTATTTTTGTTAATGCTCAGAATCCCCCAGTTGAATAGGATTCGCCAAGTATATCAGCTTTAACCGCTTAACTTAACAGCCCGAGAATACTCGTGCATCGAATTATCGAAATTTTAGTCTACAAGACAAATTGAATCATTAAATAGCTTTATAATTTGACAAAAAAAATATGTAGGATCCATAAACATCTTAAGTATCCTATGCCTTCTTAGAAGAATGAAAACGACAGCCCCTTTCCAAAACAGGAGGGGTCATCTTATTAGATAGCAAAGAAAACTTCAGTTAAGTGGTTAATAAAGAATCAAATAAGCGTTGGGCTGATGAAAATCGAAAATAATTCTTAAAATACTTAAAATCTTCCAAGATGAAATATATTTCGCCTTGTAAGATATATAATACGGTTGTTTCTCTCGTGAATTAAGTAATTTCTAGGTTGAAAATAATCATTACATTTGCGATTAAGGTAATTAAAAATCTCAGTTAACAACCTACGATTCTTGCATCATCTTCCATTTAACCGACTGGCAACTTGACCCCTTAACAGTTTTGCCCGAGCTCCACTCGTGCATCGAATGGCACTTTTACACTTAATCTAAATTTAAGCCATTCATAGATCTTATCATTCGATACAAAAATGTCCGGCAATCTATTAACATCTCAAGTGTTCTATGGATATGTAGTTGAATCAATACGGCAACGCACCCCCCAAAACAGAAGGATGGGGAGGGTCATCTAATTAGATAGTGCAAAAACTATACTGTTAAGAGGTTAAATATGTTTTCCCTTGAAAAATATCTTGCAGCCCTCCTTTTCAAGCTCACGAGGCGTCACTGATCAGAAGTAAGGAAAGAAAATATATCTTCAGTCTTAAAATAATACATATTTAGATTATTTGTCAATTGCATTGTAGAATAAATTTAATTTAAAGTGAAATTCCGTGAAACAGACTCTGCTATGATCGGTGCACCGCTAAATTCAGGACTATTTATATGGGCGAACTGATACAAACAGAGCTTTTGCCATACTTTTAACTTGAGATGACGCCGATACAGTTTCACTACTGAAGCAAAGCATTTTCATTCACTTAACTACAGATGCAGAAGAAACCAACCTAAGCCAATAAAACTAAGCTTTGTTTTCATCGTTCGGGCAAGAGTATTCCACATTCGACATGCTCCTTTATTGAAAAATATTCAGCAAGAGCCCACTTGTGCAGTGAAGCCCAGAAAGTATACGAAAAATTACTGGTTTCTGAAGTTGAAGGGGGGGAAGGGGGGTCCGTCAAAAAGGAACCGACCTACATTTCTTTCAGGCAGACTCATCGTTCCATCAAGGCACTTTGTTCCCGCTCCCACTCCTTTCGTGACCTTCATTTTGTAGTGCGTCCTCGAGGGCTATCCTCTCCAAGACGTCAGACTCCAGAGGTACTCTACTTATTATGGGGAAGCGGGTAAGCAAAAAGACACCACATGCCTGCCGCTGCCTATAATTCAAAGGGGAGGGAGGGGGCAATTCCATTGAGTGATAGAGGTGAGGCACTCGCCTGGGGCCGAGAGACCTAAAGACCTTGAAAATGGGCATTTCGTTGGTAATAACTTAGTCAGCAAAGAAATGGTTCTTAAGATAATTTTATTCTTTAACATACTGACCTATTTGTACTGAATTCTAAAGACAAAAAATACATTAATCTATCAATGCATTTTATTTCTGAAGTGATTTATTAATCAAAAGTTCTTTAGATGAATTTCAAATATTGACAATTCGAATAGGATCAAGTTTATACGCTTACCGCCAAATTATTGTACTGTTTGGTTCACTAAAAAACACCATAACTGAGTGAGGAGGATGAGGAATTGAATATAACCAAATAAACGACAAAATCTTTTTTTAAAATACGACAGTAAAATTTCTGACTGATACGTTTTTGTTATTTTAGATAGAATAGTGCATAATTCTTCGGATCTACAACAAAATTTTTAACTGTCCGAAAAACAATGACGGTATACAGGATTTGATGAAAGGAAAAAAAAAAAAAAAAACTGGCGGTGGTTATGTTAGTTTAATTAATGCCACTCTCAAAAGCAAGCTGAAAATGAAAATATTCCACATTTAGACCGTGCACTTTAAAAACTGAATAAAACATTGGAAGAATGAGAAAATGAATGCAGCGTTTGCGTGATAACAATTTACTAATAAAATATTTAAAAATTATATTATCACACTCTAAACCCTTTGGGTTAGTGGGCTAACGTGAGTTTTAAAAAAAATGTATAAAAATGTGTTCAGCATAACTGACGATCTTAGTAGATTGAATTTTCATTATGGTATCTTCATCTAATCAGGCAAACACTTAATCGCTTAAGATGGAAAGTTTTTTATAACATTGCTTTTGAACTCGTTAGTTAATAATGTAAAATTTGTTCTTGCATACAGTATTAACTGCTTTTCAACAAATTTAGAACAAAGCAAATCCAAGTTTAACAAGCATCACCATCAGACGAATTTCTATTTTATAACTCGGAATTTTGTTCACTAGCACTGAACAATAAATACTGTTAAGACAGGATTTAAAAATTCTTCGTGTTTTTCAAAAAGTGCCTAATTCTGATTAGATGTATCTCATTACTTTACAATCTTATTATTGTTATTTAATACACGCGCACCTATTGAAGTAGTTACACAACACGAAAAAGTTTTCAAAGTAGCGTCTGTCTTGAGTATACGTTTCAGAATTTCCGCTCGTTGAATTCGTAATTATAATTGTTTTCCAACCACGCTCAGACTTCCTTAAGTATACGTTCGAGAATGAAAGTTGGGTGGAATGCTCAAGGTCAATTTAAAGATATTCCTGACAATTGGCTAATTCAACTAGGAAAGAGCAAAACTAAGGAAAATTTGCTTTCGTTTTTAAGTCATGAAATATAAATACCTTTTCCTTTAAAACAAAATCACAGATTTAGATTTGGGATATCACAGTCCTTGGAAAAAAATAAAAACCATTTCATCAAAAACCTCGAATCCGAAAAAGCCCATTTGGAATTATGGCTGTCTGTTCGTCCATGTGTATGTCAATGTTACGGTCAAAGCACAAAATCCAGTTAGTATGAATAACTAGTTATTATTAATAACTTATTAAAAATTCCGTTTAATATTAATAATCGCCGGTTTTTATTCATAGTAATCACGGATATTAATAATATCCGTGACCGACTAATCACATTGACGGTAACTTGACACTATAATTCAAAATCAGAAAGTGATGGATGGTTAAATTTGGTAAGTCGCATCAAATTTGTAAATTTGTATCCGATCTCGGATCAAATACATCAAAAGGGTATAACCAGCTTCTGTTCAGACAACTTATAACCGCAATGAGCCAAATATCCAAATTGCAAAACCGCATAAAATTTTTCACGAAATCCATCAACGGAAAGATTGTATGTCCATGTGTATAAGAATACGATTACTTAAAAACGTAACAAGCTGGATGAATGAAATGTTTTATATGTAGTCTTTACATCAGAATTGTAGATATGAATCAAACACAGGGTACACTGTCTATCTGAGGGAGTGAACACGATATTTCAAAACTGCAACGAGCTAAACGAATGAAATTTGGTGAGCGGTCTTGACACAAAAAGGGTTATGTACCAAATGTTGGACCGAATTAATCAAAGGAAATGGGAAAAAAAGGAATACTTAATTCAATACGAAGAAATTAAACACAAAACGCACCACACAGTGGCGTAGCTGCAACTGTTGCCGCCTGGAGCGCCTTCCTTCATAAGTTAAATAAACTTCAAAATAAAAAATATATATTATACGGGAAATTTTTATTTAATAACGCAATTCGTCGTTTGACGCTCTCGATCTCTGCAGATAGGTTGCGAAATTGCGCGTCCACCACTAGTCTTTCTTTCACACATTGGCAATTTACCTAAAAAAGGATAGAAATATGAATTAATAACAGTAGTTATTTTTTTATGTATAAAATGATTGAACTAGTGACACTGCTCTTCTTAGATATAAAACTGTTTTCCTCCTATCTGATTATGCTGCCCCTTTCCAAGTGCCACCCTCCACGTCTCCCCTTAGCTACGCCACTGGCACAACACTGAGTACGAGAACAAGCACTCCAGCTGCTTTCTACATTAAAAAACCAGCGGGAGTACCCCCCCCCCCTCAACTTTCTCGTATACTTCACAGAAAGGTGTCATTTCCACTCTCTAGAGTAGCCAGAAGTCCCGTATACTATTTTTCCATTTTCTTCCTAAGCTGTGTCCCATTACAATTTTAAAATGACTTGCGTCCAATTTTATGATTATGTGAAAGAAAATGATACAATTTAAGAAAGTAAAAGTGTGACTGGGCTAAAAAGGATTAGCCTCGCATCTTTTTTGATTATTCTACGCGTTCATTTTATAATGCTTAAACGGTGTTTTTTTTTTTATCAGTAAAATAAGCTAAATACGTACCTACTCTAATCATGATTTATTTATTTAGCATGTAAATGTCCCGTATCAATGCTTGGCAATATCCTACCTTTCCCCGCATCGGTAAGAAATTCGAATCTACTGTAACCCAGAATGCAATGTTTATCCACTTGTTTCTTCCAGCGCGCGTCAAGATCAGGCTCGCAAAGACGGAAATGGTGCGCTTAAGTAAGAAAATTAAAGAAGCAATTTGAACGGCATTTTTTAAACCGATTGAAGCAAAAGATGGACACAAATCTACAATTAAGGTTAGAAGGTCACATACAAAATTTCATTTATCTAAATAATTTTGTTAAGAAGTTATGGCGTTCAAAAGTATGCGATTATACAGACCGACAGACAGTCAACCCTTCGGCGGATTTGGCCCAAAATTTTATACGGATCTACATTCATGATGATAAAAACTGTACAAAATTTTATCCATCTAGCTATTCAAGTTTTTGAGTTACAGTGTTCACATAAACATGAACAGATAGACTTCCCATACACGGATTTCATCCAAAACTTGATAGAAACCTACAAATTATGTGTAAAGACCACATACCAAATTTCATCCCTGTAGCTTTAATAGTTTTGAGTTATCGTATTTACAGACATACAGACAAACGTAATTCCAAAATCGTGTTTTTCGGACTCAGGGAGGTCTAAAACGTGGAGATTCGTCAAAATCTCGAGTTCGAATTTTTTGACGATTACAATACTTTCTCTTTGTATACAAGAAAGTAATAATGTCGGGAGAATATTACAAAATAATATTTTTCTGACTACGGATTGATGAAAAGATGCGTTGAGATGAATTCGGAATACCAGCATCAGCCAATTCTTGACAGTTCAAGAATTTCCAATCTTATTTTCATTTGCCGGTGAAGTCGCAGGTGATTTCCACTCGAATCCCGTTACGACTGCAATCAAAGGGAAAACTTCCACGGCCATTGCGAATGTCTGTTTAACTTGGTGAGCCAGTGTCCCGTGACGCATTACCAGTTCCGCGAAGAGGTGTTTCAGATTTCAAAATCATTTCCCATCCCAAGGGTAATAAAAATAGTCGGCTTCCTATGGCATCAAGATCAGGCGCATCGGAGATAGCACGTGTGAATGAATATTTCATTCTTTAATGATGACAGTGTCGACAAATAAACCAGTGGGTGAAGCAGGAGAGTGAAGTTTAAACGCAATGCTGGATTTTACTAACAGAGATGACTAAAAATGAGATGAGTAATTTGGGTGAATTATTTGAGATAAGATATCCCAGTTAATGATGGAAAAGCCAAAATTCAATCTAATTATACTTAAAAATATGCTTTTAAGATGGGGCGAATTAGTTAAAACTGATGTACAAAAACAATCAAGGTATTGGGTAACGATGAAATTTAAAATATGTAACCAGTTACCATAATTTAGTTGAAATCTAGACACACTGGAGAGGGGGAATTGAAGGGTCATGTAGGGGAGGTCAAAGTATAGTATAAAATTCTAAATGCTGTCTACGACCAGCTTTCATAACGCTAATACAGAGTTTAAGGAATTAAAAATGTAAAACATCAGAATACAAAGAATATACAAATTTTACGAATGTTTGGCAATTCAAAATCATAGTATTGAAATATAGAATTAAAACAAAATTGCCAAAGTTTTTACTTCTCAGTTTGAACTGGGGCCTAGATAAGGGATCTCATCCATTTTCTCATCAACAATGGATGTAAACAACGAATTTTCTTTCATTGGCATAATGACGTCAGCTTTTCTCAATTGAAAACAAATTTCTTCTCTCGTCGCATTCATTGGCGTAAATCCGGACATTTTGAAGAACTGGACAATAGTCCGGACGCGAGTTTGAAATCCTGACTGCCCGGACGAATGGTAATCCTATATATATAACCAACTTGATAACGTTTGATATTTTGTAGTGGTATGTTAGTAATTTCTGCTGCAAGCGCGACGGTCATTCTGACCGCTAAAGTCATGATAAGTAGACTAGTATTCAAAGGATGTTCCGGTTAGACGGTTAAGGGAAAAAAAAAAAATAAGATCTGACAAATAAATAAAAATGGATGGCCACATCCTGTTTAATTTCACAGAAACATTCTACGCATTATCTCCAATCTCCCTTAGAGACGAGTTTTTGTTGCTTATCAAGATGATTAGAAGAAAATGTTATATGCGAATATTCAAAGAAAATAAAAACCACAGCGGTTTAGTTATATTAGCACTTGGTCAAGTTGAAACACGAGGACTATATTGAGACGGAAATACACTCTCTTCAAACTTCCAAGCCACACATACACGCGGAAGAACACTTGATCTTCGAAGTTTGATTTGATGTGCGACGACCAATGATGCGTTTGTTAGACGGAGTGCACGAGCTCAAGGCTCTCAACCTCCAGTGCATTGCAGTTTTGTAATCGGTTGGACCTAAAAATATTTGATTTACCCTTAAATAAAATGCGCTTAAAGAATTAAATTTTTTATACCTAAAAGAGAAGATAGGACTTATTAAATCATAGTAACCTTCATTCATTCAATATTTCATCCATCGATCTCAGTCATTCACACGACAATACATACAAAATTTAATGTGTACCAAGCCCACATACGGGTCTTTAAGAGGAATTGAGTAACGAACCTTCTAGTCCCAAAGTGTAGAACTTACCACTACGCTACTGCGGTCCCTAATGAAAGCGGCAAGAATTTAAAATACATTTTCTCATTCGTTAAATTTGCCATAGTGCACAAAAACATTTCTAAGTCATTAAAAAGTTGTAGTTAAAAGTAATGCTTTACTTGATGCTTATTGGAGATCACTTAAACATTTCCTTTGATTCGAAAAATTTCAACTTTCACAAATAGTTCCAAAGTTGTATAAATGTATACAATGACTAGATATGCCGCTGAATCAGTGAACCCCAAAAACGTACAACTCAGCTTTTTAAAGTACTTAATCCATCTCTATCGTTAAAGGAAAAACATGCATAGATTTCATGCATCAATGAAAGTATTTTATATGCAAGAGAAAGTAGCAAAAAAAAAAAAAAACCCTCTATTCTACCAAGATATTTAACTAGAGACTAAACCAGACGCTGAACTTCAGTCCGGTATGCTGCAGAATAGTGGAAGGGTAGGGGTATAAGCCAGACCTTTAATTTCAGATATAAGTATTAACGTTAGGTAAGTATATAATGTTTTGAAGCAACGCATGGGCTATATTGGGACCCCCACAGTTTGAACCGTGATTCAAAACACGAAGACGATAACCGGCAACATTTCCGCACCACAACAGCAGGAGGAACATTCGGCTCTCTACGTCACATTTAACGTGCCCCTGCTCCGCATGAACGGAAAATCTTTGGTGGAATCGGGTGTGGAATGGTACTCGGACATGGAAGTAAGGTATCAGGACCGAAGGGTCACGAGACCCAGTGGTGTAATCGCAAAACAAGCAGTGCCGGAACGCTTTAACCTGGGTGACAAAAATCGCGCTGTTTTAAGGACGTTTCCACAA
This sequence comes from Araneus ventricosus, assembly GCA_013235015.1. Classification (NCBI taxonomy): domain Eukaryota; kingdom Metazoa; phylum Arthropoda; class Arachnida; order Araneae; family Araneidae; genus Araneus; species Araneus ventricosus. The sequence goes on from BGPR01000885.1 coordinate 80,515, forward strand.
TTTTTTCTTATTTATTTCTCTTCGTAAAAAAAGCAATGCCGGAACGCCGTTCCGGCTCCACTACATCTCTGATGAGACCCATCCAATAGAGTCACAGCAGCCCTGTAATAAGTAAACCAGACATGTCGCGGTTGATTTGGGATAAATTAGATTGGCAGTGGTGTCAGCACGAACCTACATGGAAAAATTAATATTCAATGGAATAACTATACTGAATTGCTATCATCGAATAAAAAAATTTGATCATATAGGGGTGTAATAAAAATTAAGAAAAATTCAAGCTCAGTTTTATTTTTAAAAAATTCGCTAGTTATCTTTTATTTCTTTTAGTTTCTTAAACAATTTAATTATAAAAGAAATCCGAAAATTATTAAGTAAAAATCGGAAATATTTAGGATAAAGAGCCAAACACTGGCGTGTTTAGCTACTGTAACGGACAAAGTTTTACTTACTGTTTTGTTACTTTAACTTAACATCCAAAATAAACTTACGAAATTTGAATATGAAAGTAATTGAATGCATACCCACAACAAAATACTACGATAGAGTCCATTCCCATAATAAACGTAAATACGTATGCCATGTAACATTTCACATCGTCTTACAACGCGCTATGGCGTCGAGTCCTTTTTTCCTCCTACAATAAGTGCAATGCCATATTCCAAAATTAGATTTTGCACGACGCAATTCATTTGTATCGCGTGAGCATGAATCCACTCCATTAACCCTCTGACTGCGTATCTCGCGACTTCCGAGGGTTGGAAGTATGGTATAGCAACGGATTCGGAAACCTTCCGCGCTTTTGCGCATGCGCCGGGCGGAGTTATTTTCATCAAAATAGGGGGGGAAGTGAAGAATGGAAGGGTGATGCTTACATTTTACTGAGCGTGATCTAACAAAGAACTCTGGAAATGCGCTCATTGCCCGACACCCTTTTCCGATGTAAAATCGTCCAAAAGAGGTAGTCTCGCAATCTGTGGTCAGACTATCAAGTCTATTTTTCTGCTGCATCCTGCGATTCTTGCAAACTAATGGGTTTACTTGGCAATTTTAAAACGTTTAACGTGTTATACTAAAAAAGCCTTGCATGTAAATAACAATTCGCTTGGTTCAACGGTATTTTAACATGTTTATTTTTTTTTTAAATCGGTAGTCGGAGGGTTAAAATTAACGGAGATGCAACCTTTTCCGTAAGTCACTGTAAAGGGGAAAAAATCCGACTGAAATGTAACTATGCTTAAATCTGTTATATGTCAGAGACGTAAGTGCTAGTTGATACAAAACGCAAGCTGGTATTTTGCAAATAAGGCGATTCCCATGCAGCAGTCTTCGTACAACAAGTAGAAAGTAACTAACCTACGCAAACACGCAGGCCAGGTATAATCGCGCACAACTTGCAAACATCACACGAAGAAGAGCGAGGTACCAACAGTCAATTTACTGTCTTTCATACACTTTACGACCTGGCACACCAAACAACGAATCATATTTCACAGGAGTGTGCGTAACACGAGAGTTCAACATTTACACACATGGATAATAAATATTCAAATCAAGCACTTTAGCATCCAGAAAAGCGACTTAAAAAGCAGCACTTGCAGCAAGCCCAAGAAAAATAAATATTGAACGTTCAGAACAGAGTACACAAGGTGCACGTGAATTGAAATTAACACGAGCACCCTCAGAACATGCAAGCAAAGGTAGGAGAAATGTTTTACCAGCTATGCGAGGATTTTTTTGTTGATCTTCTCTGGGCCACACCCGAGTGTTTATAGAAATCTGTAACGAAATGAATGTCAGTATGAAGTTTTGGTCAACAGAAATGCTATTAACTAATAAAGGATTTCTTAGGTCGTAACGAAATTTTTTATTCATAAGAGAAATGCAGCTAACGTCAATCAACTCAATTGTGTTAACAACCCAGGAAAATTCTCATACTGCCCATTGCGAATTATAAATTTCAAACAGAACAATTGAAACACTCAGAACGCCGTTTTACATTAAGAATCGTCTGCTTAAAAAATTTAGAAGGCAGTTACATTAAGAATCGTCTTCTTAAAATACAGGGTGTACACAAATAAAGTGACACATTTCAAAAATTAATAATAAAAAACCCCTAAAAATGTTGGAACTACGATTTTTTTTTTTTTAATGAGAACGCATCTCAAAAAGTTTTTTTTCCAGATAGGCAACATGCCATTTCGGTGGTCTAGGCGGGTCATAAATTACTGGAAATCAAAAATTTGTTTAGAGCCATTATCAGAGAAAATATTAAAACTGGAAGAAAAATAAATGATTTGTTTGTAGGGAATTTTACGTTCTTTAATTAGTTGTATATTATTTGTTGTATATTGTTTGTTATTTATCTTATTTGTTAATTTACCTGTAGTGTGGAAACTGAAGAGTTTTCGTGATATTCAGGAAAAACTAAAAAAAGAAGCTAGAAAACACGCATTGGCTTCTGCTGAACGGTAGCCGTTGCGTACGGAATTTTCTCGCTGTAACAAATTTAGAACGGCCTAACGCCGCGTTACCTATCTGAAAAAAAAAAAAAAAACCCTTTTTGAGATGCGCTATTTCAAAAAAAACGTAGATCCAACATTTTTCGTTTTTATTATTTTTAATAATAATTTTTGAAATGTGTCGCTTCATTTGTGGATTGAGAAGCCAGTTACAGTAAGAATCATCTGCTAGCAATGAGTTGTTTCAGCTTCTATATCTGTAACGGAAACCACTCAACAGAAAATGATTTATTGCATTTATCTTGAAATAAAAAATGGCGTTTATTATGCCAGAAAACCCCCAAATAGTTGGAAATTGTCAGTATTTAGTGACATTTGGTTCGAATGCACATGGCCAGGCTTTAAATGGTACACTAAAATTCCACCACCAAAGGTTCAGTTTGACTCGCGATTTTACAGACGTCAAGACGATATGGATACTATTTTGATAAATATGTTAATCACAAACTATACTTTCATAACAGTGTTCGATATAGGATAAAAGTGATGCGAAAGCTTTTTATAAATTTCTCAGTTTTAACTTTTAATTTATATTTTTATACAACGATTTGCCACAAAGCGCCACCTTTATGAATTAGAATAAGGTATCCGGGATTCACAGAAAATTATAGTGGAAGAATCTACAGGGCTCTAAAACATCTTATTATAATTTCCCTTTCACTGATGGACATTCATGTATATCGATGTCCCTCAAAGCACGAAGGTCTTCAAGAGAGAATAATTACTTTATACATAGGGTTACCATAATTTTTTAGTTGAAATACGGACACACAGGAGGAGTGGGGGGTGTCTAAGTATAGTATAAAATTCTAAATGCTGCCCACGACCCTTTTTCATAACACCAGCAAAGAGTTTGAGGGAATGAAAAAAATTTAAGACGTCGGAATGTAAAGAACATAAATTTTATTAATGTATGGAAATTCAAAATTATAGTAATCAAATACAAAATTAAAACTAAAGCACCAAAGCTTTTCATTTTCAGTTTAAACCGGGACCTGTGTAAGAGTCCGCTTCTCATCAGCAATGGATGTGAACAGTGTAAAAAATGAATTTTCTTTCATTGGCAGAATGGCGTCAGCTTTCTCTAATGCGTCAGATATTCTCAATTACAACCAAAGTTCTCACTCGCCGCATTCACCGGATTTTATGTCAAACATTTTGAAAATCCAGTCAGTAGTCCGGACGTGAGCTTGCAATCTGGATGTATTATATTCATACAGCAATTTATCTCCGCATATCAATACACATGTAATGGGCATAAAGCTGCATGTTAGACTCCAACGTATTTTAAAACAAAGCACCTAACAACTACATGCGCGCTGCTTAAGAAGTATGACAATATCGTTCACGAACAAAATAAAAGAACACAGTCGGCAGAATAAAGTGGCCTATTGCTTTCAACATGAATTCATTTTACAACCGGTGTTGACGCCCAGGTACCGGAAAACCAGGCAGGAAAAAAATTCAAAATTTTCACGCCCGAAAACTTCGCAAGAAAAAAAGTGCACGCGACGGTTACACAGTAGCACGATTCATTCAAGGTCACCTTCAACGGCTTAAACGGACAGGTGAAAACATCTCCTTTCCTGTTTTTACTAACAAATTATGCATCCGGTCACAAAAGAACCGCTAAGATATTCATATTTTCTTTTTCTAATAAATAACGCAATTCTAATGCGCTCTTTAAGTAGAGCGGTGAACAATCAACTAGTGTTTAGCGCCCGCCTTCATGTAAATCAGGTCAATGTATTTCTTAAGAAAATTGAAAATTACCAGAAGCAAACGAATGAAGTAATTGTTAAACGCTACAGCTCATTCTTTTTTCCCCATTCGAAATTTGAGCAGTCAATAGAAATTTCACGCACGAGTGGTTGGGAAAATAATACAGTTTCAATTAGCTGTCTTTTAGCAGTCCAACTTTTGTTTTATCGCTTATGAAAGCACAGTTTTGTTTTCTTAAGAAAGACAATAGAAATTCCTTAAAATACATTTTTCGCCTTTAGAAAGAAAAGAAAACTTGGCAAAAAAAATTAGTTCAAATATCGGCACAGTACTACCAGGGTGATGCAACCTCAAACCATTATGATATCTTTCTATTCAAGAAACAATCGTATACGAATATGGACGATTCATCAATTTAAAAAATGATTTCGAATCTCATATGTTGAAAAAAGGAAAACTATAATGGTACAAATGCAGTAGTCAACGAATTTCAAATGAAGTCAAATTTCGAAACCATAATATACATGGCGCATTTCCAGCATTTTCGGTACAAAATAGGAAACACAAACAGACAGTGAAAAATACAGGGTGACCGAGAATTGTGGGACACATTTCAAAAATTAATTAAAAAAAACCCTAATAATGTTATAACTATGGTTTTTTATTAAATGAAAGCGCATGTCAATTTTTTTTTTTTTTTTCAGATAGGAAACGCGCCATTACGGTGGTCTAGGTGGCAGTAAATTATTGAAAATCCCCCATTTTTGAGAGCCATTAATTGCGAAAATTTAAAGCTAGAAGAAAAAATAAAAGCAAGTATTTGTAGGGAATTTTACGCTCTTAAATTTGTTAATCCACATGTAGTGTAAAAACTGGTTATTTTTTGAGATTTCAAGAAAAACTTAGATATTCAAAAAAAAAAAAAGAAAAGAAAAGAAAAGAAACCTGAAAATCGCAATCGTTTTCGACATTTACAAGATTACCGATGTAATAACATTAATAACTAGATAAAATTTTCCATTATGTTCATTTTTACAGTAGATACAAAAATTACTTTTATAGAAATACGTATTAAATTTTTTATTTTAATAGAAAACAAAAAATAAAGAAAAAGTTATAAAAGGACTTTATTATGTTTGTTTCTTTTTCCAAAGGGATTATTTCCTATATTTCAGTTAATGGATAAATTCAGGCCACAGGGGGTATAATTTTGACTATGTAGTCTTACCCTTGACAAAAAATTTATCCATATTAGAACTCCGGTGGCGAGTGGTCTTTGAAAAAGTTCGCCATTCGAGTTCTCTTCCATTTCTCCCATTTTGATTGTATTTTCTAATTGTCTTCTTTTATGTGTTTTAATTATTAGAGGATTTTTTTGTTGTTTAATTCTATAGTGATTTGTTGGTTATTGTCGAACAATTTTGTTGATGCAATCACTGGATGCTGCTGCGTTGGGCGCGCAGAAACGTGTATTTTTATCGCTATTGTTTACTTCTGTTTCTTCTGTATATTTTCACTTTTTTTATTTTTTTGTTTTCTATTATCTGCATTTGTATTTTATTAGAAGTTGCTGCATATGCTCCATTCTGCATAATACAAAAGTTTTAATTTTTAATACTTTTTGTTAAATTTAATTAGTTGTAACTGTTTATTATTTTAATTTATAGAAATACGTATTAAATCATTCATTGGCGAGACAAGGCTGCTCGAAGCTCCATGATTACTGTCAACTTCAGTAGCCAATGACTTTAGAGTCAAATATAACAAAAACAAAATCTGTTTAACTCTTAACAGTTTTGCCCGAGCTCCACTCGTGCGTCGTATTACTGCAATTTTTAAACTTAAGATAAAATTAAGTCATTCATAGACGTTACAACTTAATACAAAAATGACCGGTAATTCATTAACATCTGACGTGTTCTATGGACATGTAGTTGAATCAACACGACAACGCCTCTCCAAAACAGAGAGGGGGTAATTTAATTAGATAGTACAAACAATTACATTGTTAAAGGGTTAATAAATACGTCGCAAGAGAATGATAACCTTGCTTAAAGTAAATTATATATTCATGCATCGAGTATCGTGATTTTTGGAAGTCAACATTTACAGTAAAATTTCGATTAACAGTCACCGTCCGGACCAGGCCTGTGACGGATAACCGAATAGACGGATAACAGAAATCTCACTGCACATGTGCAGTAACGCGATTTCAATGCTGGCCTTGGACGAAAATGAAAACAAGACTCTTTAAAAGTGAATAATACATGCAAATTGTATTTAACTTTACAAAAAGATGAATATAAACTTTAATATAAGAGTGTTAATGTACAAAAATGATCGATTAGGTTTTTTTGGACTAAGACGGATAACAGAAACTGACGGTTAATCGAAGTTTTACTGTACAAGAGCCTCCAGTATTGAAATAATGTAAGACTCGATATTGACCAGATCAATAAACCGATATGGAGAACCAGAAATAAAACAAAGCACGAAGTTAATGGCTAGAAGCAAATTAGTAACTCACTAGTCGGAAATACGGTAATGCAGACTGTCGGAATAATTCATCCATAATGGTGCCAATCAATCAAGGTAAAGCCTTCCGCAGTGTAGCACCGATAGCTGCTTCCTAAATTAACGACCGGTACATTCCAGCACCAACTATCGGAAGTGGAAACTAATCAGACGCACGTGGAAATAGCGCAGCTTGACACGCAGGAAACTGCAAAATCGGCTAATAGATCGTCAAAAGAAGGAAACTATTTCCCCCAAAAGTCACACGGTAATGATCAATGAAGTTAGGCACGTACTAAAACAGAACGCAGATTTCCTGAAAAAGGGAATTCCCAATTGCCCTTGAGATGGGGAAACGGCGAAATGATCTTTCTCCAACAAGTGGGAACGTTCGGAATGTTTTGACACTTCGCTAACGTAACGTCACATTCCATCTCTAATTTCAAGAGACAATGCCGGCTCAAATAACAGTTGGAAATGCAAGGTCAGTTTTCTCTAGTGGAGAAACGTATTCTTCTGTTGAGAAATTCTAATTAGCCGTTTGTGTGAAAGATTAAATTACACATTGTTCGGACACAGATAACATCAATTTTTATTTCTCAAGTGCCCATATAAATTAAAAATCCCTAAAAGGAAGCCTGTGTGCAAAAATAATTATCCTCACTGATTAAATATTTATGAATGAACTTGTCCTTCACTTAAGAACAGTTGAGATGTATACAGTCAATTGTTTTAAAACTGCAAATACTACTATAAAAAGAATTTATGAAATATTACGCCTCAGAACTGCTTTCACACAATTTGTTTGATTCCCAAGATCAAGGCTTCTTAACCCTTTTTCTAAAGCCGTGGCAAGTACAAATTCATGGATTTTTAAATGCAATTTTTAAGGTTGGCATTACGTTCTCGCCAAATTTTTCGCTGAAACAAAAGCCTACATGTTCCAGTTTCTTATCTCACACCATAACGAAGTGTCTTGACTTGGTATTTAATTATTAATTAATAAAATTAACAAATAATAATGCCATCCAATAAGCTAAATGAATTTCTTTCCTTAAATTAATCTCACTCCCAAAGTTATTTTATTATATCACTATTAGAAAAAAGCGGCACTTTAAAGGTTACAATTGTGGTTCCCGATCCACAAGTGCATGATTTTCGGGTTACAAAAATTGGCAACTCGTACCCATCAGATTCGTTATTTTTTATAAATCAAAATTATAAGTCCATATGAATTCAAATTTATAAAAAAGTAACGGAATAATCGTATAAATTATTTCCCAAAATGCTTCATTCGCTAGGGGAAAAAAATTAAGACATGATAGGACCATGAAACTTCTTTCTACTAAAAATTGCGACTGGAAACTGTTCAAGACTAGACGCAGAATGACAAATATTAGCAATAAATTTTTCGAATACAATATTAAATATATGCATAAGAATGAAAATACAGAATTCCACTTTTTACACAAATTCAATTATCAGATTTGAGAACAGAATGCATACAAAGAATGGCAGCCATGAATTTGTAGGAGAATAAAGTTAAAATGTAAGAAGCCATCTGTTTTAAACCTCAGATTTGGGACAAACTTTATTCATTATTCCTTATAAATTAAAAAAATGATTTCGCTCCAGTTTAATAAAAGATGACTTTCGAAACAAGTTCTAACAAATGAAAAAAAATTCCAAAACAAATTCAAGTGTCCATGATAAAATATACCGCAGTTTACAATTGAAATTCACCATCATGGAATAATTTAAAATTAAAATTGAATAAAACTATTAATCTGAAAAAAGTTAGTTACTATAAATCCAAGTTTCTGAAAACAAAAGTTTCTAAGCCGAGCGTTATTTATCTGTCAGAGGCAAATTAAGCTAGGGAGGGGGCATATTTCTTTTTCTCGTCCCTTTTTAAATTTCCAGCTTTAGAAGGTGAAATACGCAATCTAATATTTTGTATTCACAGGTCCTTCTCCTCCTGATGAGTATGGATAGGGATATCTGGATACCTCGTACCCAGATATCCCTATCCATACTCATCTTGCCATCCTGTCGCTACGCAAACTGGTCCCCAGCCACATAGTGAAATTATGACAACGCATCCTTTAGCCAAGAGTTTTCAATATTAGTAAGCAGACACCTTCTAAAGACAATTCTGATTTAGAGTATTTAAAATTAAATAATTACTTTGACTAAAATTTTTATCTTTAATTAACGATTCATTTTGCCTATTTATTCTCCAACCTTCATATTATTGTGACAGTGAAGAAAATTCATTAAGGGGAGGGGCTACACGTGGAAAACGTTTGACGCATGCCTGCTATAAATGGAAATTCCAAAATAAAAATCTTCCACAAAAACTCAATTAACTGTTGCCGATGTCATCAGTCGGACATGACTCGCTGCGCGTATTGACACCAGAAGACGGATGTGGGTCATCTTTCGTCCAGACGCAACAAAGGCATGCGAATCGATTTGAGGAAGCGAAAATAAGAAGTTGTCTGAAACTCCTCAGACATCCAACACTATCGATGCCATCCGTGGGACTCGAAAATCAATAGAGTAGAAAAGAGACGATCAATCATTTTCAATCCAGACGAACCTACTTAGGTGCCTTTATTGACAGTTCGCTCACTTTTCTGTAGCCGCAGAAACGGTTTTAAAGCAGGTTTAAAAAGCAGTTTCTAAAAGTTGCAATGCTATTATAAATATAAACATCCCCAGCACGCAGGCGATTGATGAAATGCATCGCAGACTCATCTTTTTCTCTAGCGACCACACACTGAATGTTAAAAAAAACCTGCAACGCCATCCAAATGCAACAATTTTCGCCCCCTCCCCAAGTATATATGCAAGAAAAAATAAAACAGACAAAGGCATTAATGATAAAAAAAATAATTTCATAAATTTATCTGAAAAAGTTTGATTTAATGTTTTAAATCGAGATGGGTTTTTTTTTAAATTATTTCTCCTTGCTAATATAGAAGAAAAACAATTGTTTTCACACCCAGGTCCCGTCCCTTAATTAACTCCTTCTTTGTCGGATTTTTTTTTTCGAATCTCCGACAAAATGATTATGTTTTCCATTCAACGCGGGAAACCTCACCGCGAAAACATGAAGAAAATAGTACTATTTACGCCATTTCTTAGCAATATTCAGAAATAAAAAAATGAAAATTATAGGCAATATAACGAGACGTGTAAGTAGAGACGAATGCATTTTAAACGATGCGCCGACCAAGAAGGGGTTAAACACCCACAGAATCCTCTACTACCAATTTAGAAACTACCTTTATACTATCACACAGGTGTGATTAGAATGCGAGATGTATAAAATTCGCTATTTAAACAACTGCTTGAATGGGAGCTGCATCTGTTGGAGTACCTATATGGTGGCAGAAATTGCAAAATGCAAGGGGCCCCACGGTCTTGGGGCCTAAACTAGTTAGCCTCAACGCAAGGTGTTATAATTACAAAGGCACATAGACGCTTATACAAATAATGATGGGTTTTATTTTCGAAGGACTCCGTAACATTTTCCGGGGCTCCATACTGTTTAGTTATGTCACTGGTTAGAATACAAATGTACGTCTTTCGTAAAAATTCGTATCTAATTTCTTCTTAACGCGTTGCACAATTAAAAAATAAGGGTAACTGATGTACAGCGTAATAATGGAAATCTTTTCCAATAGAAGAAAAAAAAAAGCTTTTAGAGAAAGGTTTTATTTCTAGCCGCTTTTGTTTATAGTAAAGCAATTTAAATGTAGAATTGCGCATTTCGGCATCTGAAACGCATAATATAAGTGAATAGATCAACAAAAAAGTACAAAACAGCGTATTTATGTTTAGATCCAGCACTAACAATCCGTTCAAACCCCGACGCCATTTTTTTTTTCCCTTACAAAATAGTACCTCTCTTAAGTAAATAATAAGTCCTAACTTTGTTTCCATGTCCTTTTTTCACTATTTCTGTACATTTTTCACGCATCATGTAGATCCTGGTCTCAAGATCCGCAACCTAGTGCGCATCGTTACACTCCCCTAAACATACCATAAAAACCGCCAATTACGTTCACCGTCAACAGAAACTCCAACCCCACACGCACAACACCACTTCGAAATCCCTCTTTTCGAAATAAATTAACCACCTCCCTGTTAGCAACCATCCATCACATGCCATTAAAAGTCAAGATCTCCCTCCCCAAAAAAAGAAGTTGATGGGAGATGCCATCAGAGGTTCCGATTCCGGGTGGAGTGGAAGGTTAGTTTGTCACCGAGTGATTTGTCATGCCGAGATAGGATTCGCCGAGGCGCACATATTGTAATGCTATAGAAGGCAACAAGACATACCGGTTCTACACCCGCTGTGTCGTGATTCACAAAGGCCTTCGGTCTGGACATGACAGAATTGGAAACGCCGAGTTTAGTACAGGTGGAAACCGTATGTAGGCGATGCTTTTGGGTGAGAAGTTTACGACTGCTTATTTACAGACCAGATGTGTAACTTGCAGAAGAGGAAAGTGCGAAGGATGTTATTTCACACATTGTTATAGATGTGGATGAGTAATTTTGTCACGTACGTTTCCGAAAACTATGAATGTTAAAGCGGCTCCTGCTCAGATGAAGTTCCACGCTGTGGTTGTAATTACCCGATATTATCCAAAAAATACGTGAAGTTACAAACAGAATAATAAAAATTGCAAACTGACGATAGAACAACCATTCAATTACAATTTTGAGTAATATCTTGCATTTAAGATGGCATACCTAGTCATTCTGCACTCTAATAAAAAGACTAATTTTTCAAAACGTTCCAATATTGTAACGCGTAATTGCGTCGTCCTTAATGAAAGTGAGATTGAAAATATCTATTTAGTGGCGATCCATATCCTAGATGAACACACCTAGGGCTCGATTATTTTCTAATAATAATTTACTTATTTTAAAAAAATGTTAAGAGTACAACAACAACAAAAAAAAAAAACTATACGCGTTTTAACCTAATCCATAATTTCAGACATTCCAAATGAGAGAATTATACATTTCGATACTTCCGACTTTCGATCATTTCAACAGCAGCGAAAAGAAAATTGGTTCTTGAAAGAATCTAATTTAAAATCCGATTTTACGCATTTGTTAGTTCTTCGTTCTGATTATTATAAGAGACAGACTGGAATTTTACTCCACTTCAATGGGACATTCACCAATATAAATCTGAGTCTATTAATGCAATAAAATTCTCGAATATAAAGAACAGAATTTAACATTCTCGCGAATTTTTCACCCTTCTACTACGTAGTTGTCACTAGATTTTTACTAATATGTCATACAAATTACATATTTTAAATTTGTAATTATACAGCACAATTTCTAGTATAGCTAGTTAGTTCTAATTTTTTTTTAACATTGTTCATAATACAATTCACGACTTAAGGGATTTTCGATTTTACAATCTTTCGCCCTAATTATACCTTACATCGCGGGTTTACCATTAAAGAAGAATGAAAAAAAGTCACCAATTCACTTTTTCACAGAATAAAAGGGCATTAAATATTATGTGTCATTATGAATTGTATCCGCAATTTAACGACCCTTCAACAGAGTAATGAATCGGCAAGCATTAGCGTTCCAATTACGGAAAGCATCATAGTAAAGTAAAACTTAAACTAAAGAGAAACCTAAACTAATTTTTTTTCTCCTCGCCATTAAATATGATTCGACTATTTCTCGGACAACATTCATCAAATTTAACAAATCACACAAGCAATTAACTGCAAATTAATAGAATAAAGACTGAACTGTGTAGCAGTTGCACACATAGTAATTTAATATGTTTAATGATGAAAAAAAATCAGTTTAAACCGAAATATAATAAACAAATCATAAATTCAGAGGCTGCTACGAATGTATCATCAAATTAGGTCTATTAAGTGCAAAAAAAAAAAAACCCACACATTCAACACAAAAATCACCTCTACAAATATAAATCAAGAATCATTAACTGACTATGAACTATTTAGAATGCTTTAATTAGAATTCAATGCATGTTTTTAAATTATTAAAAAAAATCATGAACATTCATAGAATGATACTGAAGTCGAAATATTTATGTAGGCATTTTTTATTATTATTATTATCATAGCAGCTTAACAACTTCCAGTTAGCATTCATGAAGTGTAATTTCATTTTAAAATTGAAGCGCAAAATAAATGCTGATGTCACAAAAACAATACAAACATATTTACCAATAGGTAAGATTTTGATACTTTTGTAACAATAACAAAAATATGATTCAATATTATTTTATAAAAAATTATGAAAACGAGCAAGCCAACGTAAAGCAAAAATGTTTTTAAAAAGAAACTTCACATCTAATAAAGTTTTAAAGCTACAATAATTATATTGTCGATTTGAAAAAATTCTCCACATCCAAAAATATAATAAACTAATCAACCCACATCATAACAATATGAACATATTTAAGAGAAATAGTAAAGTTAGTAAGAACCATTATCTCAAAATAGTACCGGACATACCTGTTAAAAATGCAGCTAATAATTTAAAATTCTTAAAATCTTTTTCGGTTCAAAAATTGTGCATAAATAAACCACAAAGTTAGAACTTGATAATAACAAGCACTTACTTATGTTTCTGATAAATGCCACAACTAAGGTAGAAAAACTCGCACGATTTTAATTCCAAGAGTTCTAAAAGCCACGTTCAAATCTCGACAGATAAACACCAGCGCACTGAATGAAATCGCTCTGCAAAATCTTGTCCCCCACGTGAAATGGATCTGCAACTCGCAGCGCCACCTCTCTGCTATGCGGCGGAATGAGGAAGCACTCTGACGTAGGGGACCGGGTAAGGGTTACTGCTCTGCTGGGAAAGTGTAATATTAGTGACCTATATTGGATATTCCACCTTTAACCAAAGGTGGTTATTTCTTGATCGAATGAAATCAAAGCGGATCTTCGCGCGCTTTTGAAATAGAAGTTCCATTCTGATTGTCCTGAATAGAATTTTTTTTAAAATTGTTTTCGAATAAAATAAAGCTGGATTAAATGGCAAAAAAAAAAAACCTAACTTGATATTAAAAGGCCAGAAAAAAGGACGAACAAAAAAAAAGATTTTATTTAAAAATTTAATTTTATTCTGATGCAATTATCACGATTTTTTCTGTTTATTTTAGTAACGGAATTGTAATGCTCGTAGAGAGAAAGTATTCAAACTTTCTAAATCATAAAATACTAAGGAATAAAACTATCATATAATTCTTTCAAGTCTAGTAATGTATTATGTGCCGTGATTTTTTTACACTATTTGTTCTGTAATATATCTTTTTTGCACCACCATTACAAAAAATAATTATCAATCAAATATATTATATTTGATTGACAACTATTGTTCTGGATTGAGCTCACAAACATAAATATGCATCTAATTATTGTCTGAATTTCAAAGGGCTAAAAAAAGCGAAGCTACGAGTGCAAATATTTGCAAAGTTTGATTTTACTGTATAAACTTTGTTTACAGTGGCGTAACTAGGGTGGGGCAAGTGCCCTGGGCGCGATTACCAGGCGGTGCCAAACTGAGGAATCAGTTAGTTACATATAAGTGAAAAGTACGTGTTTTTTTTTTTTTAACTCTTATTCTCCAAATTCTTACGAATTAAAGTAGTTCCAATCAACTATGGGAAAACGTAAAAGATGCAGTCCATGCCTGGGAACCAACTCAAGCTAGGTATCTCAAACAGTGGCGAATCCAGGGGGGGGGCGATCGGGCGACCGCCCCCCCCCCAAGAACCAAGCCAGAATTCTTGATATTATTTAAAATCATTAAAACTGTTTTTTCTTAATTTCCCTCTTTAAAAAAAAATAATAAAAACGTTTCAACATTGCTTTCTGACTTGGAGAGGATCGAAAATTTTCCTATTTTTGTAGTCATTCCACTTGTAGTTGTAGCTTTGACGCGGTCGAAGACATTTTTTGGCTAGTTATTTTTATTAAATTATAGAAAGTATTGTATTGTTGTGTATGATTCTTATTGTCAGGTGAGTGAAGTCTGTAAAGTTAAAGAGTTTTGGTTTACTTTAGCCTTGAGGTTTGACATTCGTCACGACGATACAAAATTTTTATGATCTCAGCCCCCCCGACCCGAATCCTAGATTCGCCACTGATCTCAAACCAAAACAGCAAATATTTTTATATTACAAAGATCTAATGACCAAACCCCATAAGGAGAAAACAAAGATTTGTTTCTCGGTAGGGGTGTGTGTGGGGGGGGGGGATACTTAACCATCCTCAGATCGTTATAGTTAGGGGAGATAATATATTGATTAGCTTCACAGGGGTCTAGAGGTTTCACACGGTATGGTTGAAGATAAAATTCATACTGGCTGAATATAAGCTTCTTCCGAAGTTCGTGACAAATAATTAGGATCAAATTGCTATTGCTACTTTCAAAAAACAGAGCAAAGCATAGAAAGGAATATTCGGCTTGTTTGGTTTGGTAAAGTGTAAAACGGAATCCATTCCAAGTTGTCAATATTTAGAGTTCCTAGGGATAAAAAGTAATGTATTTAATTTTTTCACTATTTGTGGGATATTTTTCAGTGGAGTAAGTTATTTGTATACATTTTATCTTAAGTTTTAAGTACGATATCAATGGAATGTATATTTGTTTAACATTTTTCTAAAGTATCAAAATTTTCGAAATTCTTATTTAAACCCTTTTTAAGTGGTTAAAGTATGTAATATGTACGAAATTTTCTAACAAATTTAGTAAAATTTCATTACAAAATACGAAACTATTTCATAATTTTTTAAAAAACTTTTTTGTGATTTATCCTTATGACGCCTTTTAGATGGTAGAGCCTTCCCGTTGTTCAGTTATCTCAACTAATGCTAAAAGCGATTATGTATTTCTGTTGTCTTTTTCTCCGTCGGAGCATCACATGGCAGGCCGTTTGGCTTTAATTTACCAAATTTGGCCTAGATACATTTTGGAGGGTGAGAATATTCCCCACGAAGCTATTTTTTCAAAACTTTATTTATGATAACTTCTGAAAATATTATCGCACAAAAATAAATTTTACATCATCTCAAAATCCGAAAAATTATATTTCCAATTTTATAAATTTAGCTGTGATTTTTTTTTTAATTTTTAAAAATGTTTTTAAATATAATTTTCAACGGGAGTTTTTACTGTTTAAATATTAGACAAGCCTATTTCATTGTTTCATTAAATCATTTGTTTTTCTTTTGTTCAAAAAGATCATTACATCTCAGATAACTTTTTAATCACATTGTACGCACAAAAATTCGATTAGAAATGGTGGCAAAAAACCGGAACAAACCGATGACCAGACAGTCAGAAGGATGACACACGCATTAGCGATGTGAAGATCTGCAGAAAGTGATGTATGTGTCTAAAAATTTTGTGTTCAAGTCACTGGCAGATAAGTTCTTGAATGCTTTCAAGATGGCCCCATGATAATCTCGGATTTTTGATCGAAGGACTTACTCCCCGCTGACCGTCGTGTACGTGTTTAAGTGCACGTGCGTTCCCACCTCTGGCTTGTCCCCTGGTGGGTTCAATGGGAATGTGTCGAGAGAAAGGAGTCAGGCTTTTAGGCCAATGGGAGAGTCACTGTCAATTCCCCAGCTTCTAACTGGAACAAAGAAGTTCCAATGGCGTAGCAACAGAGGGGACCAGGGGGTATACATGTTCTGAGTGATAATCCTAGGAGCGCCGTGCGGTCAAAATATTAGTGTGTTTATGTCAACTTTTAAAATCAAATATGGAATAGGGTGCGAATAATATTTCTTTATTCAAAGAAAGCACACTACAGAGATGACTCCATTTACAGAGTGCATGGTCAAAAAAACACAAGCCACAAAGTGAATTAAAACACAAAAAAGAAAAAAATATTCATCCTTCCTATGCCACTGAGGGAAGAAAAAAATAGCATTATACCCCGGATGCCACTTACCCTCGGCTACGCCACTGGATGCTAACCAGACTGCAAGATGGTTGCCCATTTTTGATTTTATGTGTTTATGGCAAAAT
Organism: Araneus ventricosus; assembly: GCA_013235015.1. Lineage (NCBI taxonomy): Eukaryota > Metazoa > Arthropoda > Arachnida > Araneae > Araneidae > Araneus > Araneus ventricosus. The sequence continues at coordinate 97,344 of BGPR01000885.1, forward strand.
CACAACTACATGACAAATTTCATCTATCCAGCTGTTTGCGCTTTTAAATTATCGTATTTATAGACAGACAGGAATAATTGCAGAAATGTATTTTTCGGACTCAGGGAGGTCTCAAATGTGAAGGTTCATGAAAATCTCGACGTAGATTTTTTTTTTTTTTTTGACGATTACAAACCTACTTCTCTTTGTATTTACTTCGTATTGCGGAAAAGTAAAAAGTACAAGGCAAGGTATGTATTATCTCAGAATTAATTAAAAAATATTGCAATATATTAGAGCAATGCGACGGTTAAATAATACGAAAGAAAAAGTATGAAATTTATTTTTTTAAAGTAATAACCAAAGAAAAAGAAAGGCACCAGGAACCAATCTCAAAAACTAACTAGACCGAAACGAAAGCATAAAAATTTCTCTTTTTTAGCGTGCCATCGGTTGATAGGATTTATTGAAGAGAGAGAGAGAGAAAAAAAATGAGAGAACCAGGAGACTAGAAAGAGGAAGCGTAGGAAAATTATTCTTATCAACTGAATTCTTTTTCTACAGAAAAGAGCACAACTTTAGTTTGCTTGCTGAAATTTTAGCAGCTTGTTTATATGAATTTCAGGATTCACTGTTGAGAGATATGGAAGGGGGCGCGTTCCAGTATTCTTTCAAATGAATAGTAATGTCTCTCTTTCTACGTTTTTGCTGCATTTATGTGTCCACAAACAAATTATAGCTCCCTGCGGTGTCTTTCGAATTTAAACAAGCATACCAAAGTGGTTAATCGGACGTGCCGCTTTGCAATAAGTATGTTTCATATTTTAACCTACTGTTCACAGAAATAAAGGTTAAGATTAAAAGGTGGGTGAGTATACAAGAAGCATTATTTCAGTGCGTTATGCATCTATTCGAAAATATAAATGGACGGGTAAGAAAGATTCAATAAAAAAGGCTTCTCCGAGGCTGAAGTCATTTTTATTTGAGTCAAAACTTACTCCAAAATAAATAACTTTTCTGTACATATTTATTTTATTTATTATACCCCCAGTAGCACACATATATTGCACAATATAGAATGGCATCGAACAATATTCGCAATATCGTATAATATCGCATAAAATCGGAAAATGTTGTGCAATATCGTACAGCATGCTGTGCTACCTGGGACACAACCACATCAAAGATTCAGTAAAAAAGGCTTCTCCAAGGCTTAGGTCATTTTTATTTTGGGTCAAAAGTTACTCCAAAATAAATAACTTTTCTGTACATATTTATTTTATTTATTATACCCACAGTAGTACACAGATATTGTACAACACAGAATGGCATTGAACAATATTCGCAATATCGTATAATATTGTATAAAATCGAAAAATGTTGTGCCATATCGTACAGCATGCTGTGCTACCTGGGACAGAACCACATCATAGTGGCGCAGTGACCTGGGGGACAAGGAAGGTGTAGATGCCTCAAGTACTAGTCTTAGAGGACGACATGGGAACAAAGCAATAGTGCGTTTATGTCAATTTTTTACAGTGAAATTTCACGAAGGGGCAAAAAATAATCCTCTGCCCTGGACGCCATTAACCCTTGCCCAAACCAATGATGACGACTAGGGACGTAAAAATCATATTATGCCAAGGCCACTCCACTGCTACATCATTATTATCAAATGCCAATATGATGATCTTTCGGATAACTGGTCGTAAGCACCTCCTTCCAAAAATGAAAGGACTCGTGGGCAGCAACTAAAGGCCAGTCAATTGAAGATTGAGTTGAGAGTGATCAGCATACTGAACATCTGATAGAGCGCTTCAATTGATGAATAGAAAGGTAGTCTAAAATTTCAGTCTGAAGAATAATTACAAAATCTACTTATTTAGATACCCTCTACATGTCTTTAAATTCCCGCCAAATATTTTAGAATTCCCCTGTACATCATCAGTATATTAAATAATGACAATCCAGTAACGATCTTTCTGTGTAAATTACTTACAGTAAAGCTGTGATGAAGTCACAAAATAAGCAGTGCCGGAACGCTCTAATCTGGGTGACAAAAATCGCGCTGTTTTTAGAACGTTTTCGCAATTTTTTCTTGATTATTTCTAGTGGAAAAAATGCAATGCCGGGATGCCGTTTCGGCTCCACTACATTCTTGCAATAAGGTGACTTCAATGCACAGTTATATACTACAACGTCAACCGAGCAACTATCTTTTTATATAAATTTCCCACTAAAACCGTCTTTTTTGTTTCGTTTCAGATCAAAATTATATTGATCTCAACTTAACATATAACATCAATATAATTTTGATCTAAAACAAAATTAAAATCTATCATATCTCTGGTTATAACCCACTCCTTCTAAATATCAATGCATCCCAACCGTGGATATACATCCAAGACTGCATATGCATTACTACTTTAATGTTTTTAAAATTTAAAATCCGAATCAATTCAAAAATTACCTAAATCACATGACTATAATTAATGTTCGTCCTTATATGCTGAAACTGATAGGGTACCAATGGCAAGAAAGGTTGCCATTTTCACCCAATCAGGGCCGTCTTAACAAATTTGAGCTCCCTGGGCTAACGTTATCTGGCGCCCCATCAAAACCTTAAGTAGGTTAAGAAAATACCTACTTAATAAAATAAATGAGAATCAATAATAATAATAATAATAATAACATTTTCTCTGAACGACACCTTACAAATTGGCGCCTTTTCGAATTTAAAATTAAACTTAATTTTTTTCTGGTTCAAAATTAAAATTAAATCAATGTAGAAAATTTGTAGGAACCTTTGGATCATTGGCGCCCCTGGGCTACAGCCCAGTTAGCCCATTGGATAAAACGCCCCTGTACCTAATACTTTTATCTAATTTCAGTAGATATAAACCGTAAAACAGAAAAACTTCAATTATTCTATGTACCACAATAGTATACTGAAAAATTTCAAACTCATGCCAATAAAACTCTTTTCAACAAATTTTACGATATTTATTCTACATAAGAACGGTAGATTCTCACCCTAGATTTCGATCCCCGAAGCTTGACCTACTTGAGCACGGGGTTATCGGGTCTGCCGGGATCATCTTCCCCAGCACACCCCCAAATCCTGGAACCCAGATTCGCTTCCGAGAGGGGGGGGGGGGGGGCAAAAACACCTGTTGGTTTTTCTGGCGGAAAGCGGATGTAGTGATGGGAGATGGCCAGCTCCCTGACCGGAAGAACAACAATATGTTTGCTTTTAGCTAAAACAAATACAGCATTCCTTTCCTAAAGAGGAATGTTCCAAGTAACAGACATGTGTAGCCTTGGAGCGATTCCAGTACATCTGAATCACTAAAACGCGAAATCCTGAAATGAGCCAAAAAAATTACGACTCTGTTTTCATAGAACGCCAATTATCGCGTTATGCGCCAAATAATAAAACGTAGGAATTGCCCGCACTTAGGAATATTATCAGCTATAGTTAAGCATATTATATAATTTTCTTTCTCATTTTAATAGTACTGTAGAGTCCCGCTAATCCGGGCTAGATGGGACTGGACCCTGTCCGGATCATCGAAAGTCCGGATTAAACGGAATTTGCCTTAAAATGCAAGTAATATAAGTTTTGGATGCGTAAAACTATAAAAATTAATGGTGCTGTTTTTTTTTTTTTTCAATAAATACAAACAATTTTTCCTACAGCTTAATTTTAGTTGTAATATTACTGTATACGCAGACCTAAATTTTCATCCCACGAACTGATGCAGGATTAACAAAACAAAACGTTTTTGTACCTAATTAAAATTCAAAATTTATTGATTGTACAGTACAAAAAAAACACCACAGTATATTACTGTTAATTAAGAATTTTAAAATGAAGGAAACGTTAAATTCTGAACAGGACTATAAAATAAAACTACAGTCTCTTTAAATTACTCTCACTAAAATTATTATATCCTGCTTTTTGTTTTAAAATAAATCCCGTCCAGATTAGCGGGACTCTACTGTAGCTGTTTTTGCTACATAGTTGTTATTTTGACACAATCATTCTAAATGAATGAGTTTCTTCTTCTAAATGATATGAGTTATCGGTGCTAAAAATCGAAAGTGCTTTCCCCTCGATTTTCAAGCATACAATAGAATTCCAATTACCAGAAGCCCAATTATACGAATCTCCAATTATCCGAATCGATTTTGGGAGAAAAACAAAAAATGTCAAAATTGGAAAAATAGCGATCAGTAGCCTTGGCACGTCCTTTCCCACTCGAAGGGGCTATTTTTAGCAACTAAAATAGAGACATATATATTGCATTGTTCATATGTAATTTTATTACATATGCATGCAATGAACATTCATACATAATTTAATTTGAGGCTTCTGTTTAAAGTAAATCTTATAGTATTTACAGTTTTCTGTAACTTATTTTTGTTAAACTTATTTCATGAATTAAAAGTTTTTCCTATGTCTGACGTCTTTTTTGTTTAATTTCAAAGCTTTATCTTTATCCTTCAAATTTCCGTATATCCGAACCGGTCCCCATTTAACTCGGATAACTGAAATTCTACTTTTTTTCTACAAATGTAAATCACCTATAATTTGAGGAGGAAAATAATTTTGTCTAGGTGATTTAAAACCAAAAGTTTCCTACTGACTTTAAAAATAAAAGTATCATAGAAGAATTCAAACGTACCTTTCCATTTTGCGGACTGTGACCATATTTTGATTCATAAATAGATTTTGAAGCTAAGACCACACATAAAATTTCATTTATCTAAGCCAGTTGCGCTTCCGCATAATATTGTTCAAATGAGCATGGGTAGAAAAAAATAAAGCGCAACTGAAATTCAGCTCGCTGAAATGCCGATATCTTTCTGAATCTTAATGGTATTCAACTGGAATTTTTATATAAGCTGCCCTATATATCTGGCTTCTAACTTATGGAAGAAAAACTATGCTAGGTTTCGCGCATGCGCAGAAAAAAATATTTTCTTCAGATACTCATATTTCCTCGAATATTCAAAGTAGTATTTACTTTTAATTTTAATATAATGCTTCGATGGCATATTGTCACATATTCTGTAATTTTGTTGAAAAGTCTGCATGTTATAAGCAAAAAGCATGCAGAAAAATTTGGGATATTTTAAAGAAACCTTTATATCTCCCTGAATATCCATGCCATTTTTACGAAAATGCACGTAAGTAATATGCATACCAAATAAAACCAGTAATGGAAGTTTCAAATCATTATCAGTGAAAGGGGGTCAGCCGAAATCCCTTTTCGTCTTCATCAATTTCTGGCTGGTCCCCTAAATGCCCTCGTGACCGAATCCGAAATACCCCGAATGTAAGTCTCTACGACTGTATGTTAGACGCTTCTCCACACCTGTTTCTGAACTATTGTTTCCGTATTAACTCCAAATTTTTCGCATTTTACGAAATGGTATTTAATTTTTGCACGTCAATGTATAACGCATAGAAGACTAACTTCATTGTACCAGAATCTACTGCGTATTAGATGTTCAAGAACTATCAAGCATTAGTATTAAAATGAACAGGATATCCATTCCAATCGTAGACCAACAACTAATTTCTAAATCGTTGCAGATAGGCATGCATTTCCAATTGGAAAAATGCTTTAAATGAAGCAAAGGGTCATTTTTTAAATTTTATTGAATCAAGTTCAAAATTTTTATGCAGTTCCAGGGTCTTGTTAGTCATATTTAGTAAAATAATATAGACACACTAATATTTCAATAAAAAAAGTTCCACTCGTCTGCTACGAAAACCGACCGAGTTATGAGTCTTTCAATTCCGCCTCCTTGAAGATCCGCTAATCAACGGACGTCATTTCCACCAATCGGCCGGGGCGGCCAGTTTTGGTCACAGAACTTTTCTTGTTTAAAATGTTAGTGTGTCAAGAATATTTTACTAAATATGGCCAACTAATAAGACCGGGAGGTTGTATAACAATTTAGATTGCATTTACTGACTCAATAAACATAAAAAATAACTTTTCATTTCATTTAAAGCACTTTTCCCACCTGGAAGTATATGCTTAACTCTCTAACGGTTCGGAAATTAGCTACTGCACCACGATTAGAGGGGACACCTATTTACGACAATGATCCGTTTTGAGTTCATTAAAAAACCGCCTTATTAAATAGAATCACTTTATGCCATATGGCACGCGTCAAATGCGCCTCATCCAATTTGGAATCCATTGCGCATCTTGCAAAGACGGAGAAGATTTTTTTTTAAATTTACTTTTATTATTATTTCTTTGTTTATTCTTATGTATGCTTATTTATTTATTATGAATTTTTGTGTATTATTTTGAAAGTATCTTATTTGTATTGACATTTTTATATTGTATTGTATTATTATCATTGACATTTTTATATTGTATTGTATTATTATCATTGACATTTTTCTTCCCGCCGACTCGGAACAAGCTTTACGTCTTCTGGGAAATGGAAAAAAAAAAAAAAAAAAGACAGAGGAAAGGGGACAGCACAGTGCAAGACAACGTGCTGTTAGATGTTCGATGACACGCTTAGATACTTTGTAATGTACTGTGGCATCACGTGACCTGACATTTTTAAACAGATATACCAAGCTTTGAGAAGGTTCAATAGTAGGCTCAGACCTCCATTAGGCTTAAATTGTGAAAAGGTAATAATAAAACTTCAAAAAATAAATTTATTTCACTGATAGTTCACATGACATGAAACATAATAAAACTGTTAAAAAGGGTTTCCACACTAATGTCGACTACTAGTTATTTGAAAAACTTCAATTTCTTCTGAAGTAGTAAAGATTCTGGAAACGACATTGATGATTTTTTTTTTTTTTGAAACAGACTTACGTCTCTCCATAGCGGTGTAAAGGTGTTCCTGCACCCAAACAAACTGGTATGATAGCCTAGGTTATAGGAACCGGGGGTGCAGGCGGCGCTCGTTCTAAAGGTGTGTCGGGAAAGGAAAAAATTATGACACTTTTCGTGGTATTTTTAAACGCTTATAGCTCCGCAACCAAATAACATAGAGAGTTGCTTTCAGTTTCATTTAACAGAGAAAGGTTGACATTGAAGATTACAAAAAGAATTTTAGAATTTGGAATTACGGTTTAGTCACAGTCGATCTGCAAAGTTGGTTAAAACCACTAAAAATTTTGATGACGTCACAGCGACCGATGCGCGCGCACGCAGACTAAAGCAATTCAGTCATCGATCTGAAGTTCACGCGAAATAGTACTCAAGAATTGTTGAATTTCGTCGAATTTTGTGCTAAATTTAAACACTTATAGCTCCGCAACCAAATAACATAGAGAGTTGGTTTTAGTTTCATTTAACAGAGAAAGGTAGACATTGAAGACTGCAAAAATAATTTTAGAATTTGGAATTATGGTTTAACCACAGTCGAGTTGCAGAGTTGGTGAAAATCACGAGGAATTTCACATAGATAGAGTCACATAGTCATACTAGACTAATAGACACTATAGACTATAGAGTTAATAGTCACATATAGCTACTTTAGTTACACAAAGTCACTGTTGAGTAAGGTAAGTAAGTCTACGCCCCTCAATCCCAGCGGCCCTTTCGTAGAGACAGCCTCCAGTCGATTTTTTTATTTATTTATTTTTTGTAAAAGTGCCATAATCATGCTGTGCAGTAAATTTACCCAAAACGTCTTGAATTAATTTCGGTTGAAAAAAAATTAAATATGGTTAGAAAATATATTGAAGCGATCAGAAATGAGCACCTTTTGCTGTTTGTTAACTTAAAGGCTTTAAAAAGGCACAATTTTTATTAAAAACTGTGTTTCGAACATAAAAATTGCACAAAATTTATACTACAAGCCACATTAATACTGCTTTGGTTTCTCTAAAATTCTTTTCTTAGCAAGCAACAGTACCTATGTCAATTTTTAAAAATTTCAAACCGAATGAAAGAACTGAATATTTCTTGACCAATAACGAATATTTCTGAAATATTCGTTGATATAACACATGAGATTGCATGCTACAACCAGATGTGAAATAATATTTCAGAAATATTCGTTATTGGTTGCGAAATATTCAGTTCTTTCTTCCTTTCTGAAATTTCAAAAAATTGAGATAGGTGGTGTTGCTTGTTAAGTGACGAATTAATAATTAATATTATAACAGTCCATCATTGATTATTAAAAGGATTGATACTGTACAGGTTTTACATACGATTTTCTTCTCCTGTAAGTCAAAAAAGAATTGAAAAAAAGATAACTCATAAACTTTTTTCATTATTTTAAATTTTGTTATTTCCTTCCGTTGAGGTTAAGGAACAAACGATTCATGTTCACCTGCGTTGATATAATATTGATCAAAATCGATTGCTAAAAAGTGTGTAATTTGTGGATTAAAACATATTTTACGTTGCGTAATAAATAACTAGAAATATCACATGAGTTGTGGGAAATAGTCTTACGAACAAATGTATCAGTGACTGAAACATCGGTGGTGTGATTTCATCGGTTTGTTAATGTTGTTCCGACATACGTTTTTAAAATAATTTTCTTAGTAAATTTCGAACGTCATCAGATTTTGTTTTTGATTCCTAAGAATCCATTTAAAAAGTTTTTCAATTCTAGTTTTCGTTTTAACTATCAAGGATATAAAACTGTACTTCTTATTATCCTTCCCTGAATGACAGAATTAATGAGTTTTAGCGTAAAGAAATGTTTTCAGTGTGTCTGTTGTATATATCTGTTTATACAGGGTGGCCCAGTAGCTAATTTGTAAACCGTCAGAAATAAGACTTATAATACTCCCAACTGGAAAAGGTGCTCAAGACTAAGTAAAGAATTATATTTTATGTTGATTAGAAAAAAATGCGAAATCTAAATTTTTTAACACTCCACGGTCCTATTAATCATATTTAGTAAAACATTCTTGTCACACTAATATTTTAAACAAAAAAGTTCCACTATTCTGCGACTAAAACTCACAGCGTTATGAAGCGCTGAATATCAATCACTATTTCAAACAATTTTAAATCATTTAAATGGCCATTAAAAGCGATCAACAAACGGAATTTCCTGAGGATGATAGTTGATTGGCCTAAAATAATGAAATTCAAAGCTTTATAACTCGGTCAGTGTTGGTCGCAGAAAAAGAGGGCTTCTTTAAAAATTTGTTGATGTCTCATGAATTTTCTACTCACTATCTCTGATAGAATTGGGGACTGTATAAATATTTAGACTTCGAGATTTTTCAGAAGTACATTTATTGCCTCAAACAACATAAAATATATTTCTATTATGTCATTTAGAGCATTTTTCCAAATGGAAGTATATGCCCATGTCTAACGGAAAGTGTCTAATGAAATTAGCTATTGGTCCACGATTAGTCTGCATTTAAATCTATAAAAATGAGGATAAAAAATATAGGAAAAATAATAAATAGAAAAATAAATAAATAAAATAATAATAACAATTCATCTAGAAATAAAATTAATTAATAAAAAAAGTAATTGTTTATTTAAATTTTTTATTAAAAAATGTAACTACTTCAAGTTATAAAGATAATAAGAAAATTATTTTATTAATTAATTATTAAATTATTCAAAATAAACTGAACAATCAAAAAATTGTGATACGAATTTGCGTCAATACTAACTTTATTACAGAAACATCTAAGATTGCAGGAATTTGAGAAATTTGTCACATAAATAAATTTAATGGCAATTAGATTTTTTGAGAAAACGTACTAATTTAATTTAAGAAATTTCTGGAAGACATCTAAATTTTTTTAGGTGAAGCGGCTTTCTTAATTTACTGCAAGAATTAATGTATAATTAATATTTATATAAATATCTAGTTTTGTTAATTGAATTATTTTTAGTGTTCTTTTAAGCAGAAAAAGATATACTGAAATTTATTGCACTAAATTAAAGTCTATCGCACTCAGACACTCAATTCGTGATTTCAAAAGTCGTGTCAAACTCAATTCAGCAATGTTATTTATTTTGTTCTTATCCAACAGCTTACTAGTATGCAAAATAACTAAATAAATTTTTCGAAAAGACAGTTGAAGAGAGTAAAACCATATGGCTGAAATTTTGAAAAAAGCGAAGAAAAGTAAATCGTCTGCACTTATAAATGCAGTATACTCTGCTTTATTTTCTGTCTGCGAATTCTTGTCAACTCGACTGGTTTTCATTAAAATCCAGTTATTTGAGTTAAAAGTGTACAAGGCCATTTTCGTTATTTGCATACACTTTTCTTCATAGTTTTTTTATTATTATTTAAGCAAAATATGTAGGTCTTTATACAATGACAGCTCACTGGACAAAATTCAACCGTCGTTTTTATTAAAATATAATATAACAAGTAAGTCAAATTTTTTGATTTTTTCCCTTTAAATGGAGATTTCTCGTCTAAATAGAAAGCTGTATGTTTGGTTTTATCTTTCTAGGCTTTGTTTTCAAACCTAATACTATAAGTCAGCGAAAACGCAAGTTGACAGTAGGGGTACAAATCTGTGCCATTAAGCACATACCTTTACCCCGAAGTAGTACCATTATGTACTTTTATAGTCCTGAAGAACGTGCAAATACAAAAATCTATATATATAAAATAATTTGGTAAAAAATTCTTCACCGAGTCCGCCAACCTCAACCATCCGACCGACTTTGACAATTTTTGTTTCATATGAAAACTTATGATGTCTAGATATGTCACCATGGGTCACCTGCCCCCCCCCCCCTTTTTTAACCAAATAGAAAAACACTTCTCTACCATGCATTATCTATATATTTTTCGATTTCGTTCGAAAATGGATGGGGGCGGGAGCAGGGACTCTTGATGGCATAACTAGACGTCATAAAGCTTTGATATAAAATAAAAATTATCGAAATCGGTTAAGTGGTGGGGCTGGGAAATTTCTACAAGGTTTACCCATAGACAATGAACAGAGGAGAAGTGTTTTTTCGATTTCGAGTGGAGGGGGGGGACGACCATTGATGGCATATCTAGACGTCATAACTTTTCAATTGAAAAAATGTCGAAATCGGCCTGGCGGTTGGGGCTGGCGAACTGTCTGAGGGTTTTTACCATATTATTTTAAATATATAGATCCCAACAGTTCCATCACAATGGCGTGTCAAAAATATTGTATTCAAAACTGAAACCAGCGGGAGTGGTCTCCCCTAAACTTTCTCGTATACTCCTCGAAAAAGGTGTTGTTTCCCCTCCCCCTGCGTGGATAAAAAAATTCGAACCTATTGTAACCCAGGATCCAATGACTATCAGAAAATATTTAGGAAAAGAAACAAATTGAAAGAGATGCGTTGCGATTTAAAAGCGTACCGATTTCTACTCTTGCTGGCTCAATGACAAACTCACATAATCCTCCCGCGTGCACAGATTGCTACCAGCACGCATGCGCTTGGAGAATCGGATTTAAAAAAAGCGCCAAACAGGAGTCAATAAATATCGTGCACAGAAGACTGCGTCCAATACGCATGCGCGTGGAGATAGCGGATTCGTTGGAGATGCGATTATACAGACCGACAGACAGTCAACCCTTTGACAGATTTGGCCCAAAATTTTATACGGACCTACATTAAAACGACGATAAAACTGTGTACGAAATTTTATCCATCTAGCTATTCAAGTTTTTGAGTTATAGTGTTCACATGACTTCGGACATACAGACAGACAGACCTCCCGTTGTCCAAAATTTGGTAGAAACCTACAAATAATGTGTAAAGACCACATACCAAATTTCATCCCCGTAGCTCTAATAGTTTTCGAGTTATTGTGTTCACAGACAGACATAATTCCCAAATTGTGTTTTTCGGACTCAGGGAGGTCTAAAACGTGGAGATCCGTCAAAATCTCGAGTTCGAATTTTTTGACGCTTACAATACTTTCTCTTTGTATACTTCGCATACGAGAAAGTAAAAAGTAGTGGCTGAGAGCCTCGAAACAGCGATGTGGCAGGGGTAGTGCTGAGCAGAGTGGGTGCTGGCCGCGAACGGCGAGAGCGGCTAGTGAATAGTTAACGATAGAATTAGTTAGATTAAATTACGGAAACTTAGCATGTAGTCTCGTGCGACAATAATAAACTATTGATAAAAATAGTGCTGGATTTCATTATTTGAAGAAAAAATTCCTCAGTGAAATCGAATCTAAACTCAGAGAAGTAATTGTTATGTCCCCAAATACGATCTTTGATTAAAGATGGAAAATTCGAATATGTATTAAGTGGTATCTAAAAAGCAGCATGGAAAGCACTAAGAAGTGTTATTCAAATTTTTTTTAAGAAACCGCAAAGCACCTAACTACCGTGAGATCGTGGGTCAACTGCTACAGTCATACAAAGATATGGGTTGAAATACGTCCCTCAAGATGCATTTCTTGGACTCTCACTTGCATCTCTTCTCTGAAAATCTTGGCTCTGTGTGCGACGAACAAGGACAGCGTTTACACCAAGATATCTCTGCCACGGAAAGGAGGTGGGTGAAGTCAGGGAAAGATGGCGAATGGCTTATTTTAAGTTCATACTACTAGGTAGCGCCACCTTGCCGATACTGCCAGCCCTCTACACCGCTGCGTACTAAAAAATCCCATAGTGAAGTCACTGACGCCATTTCGTTGTTTGTTATAGAGTTTTCATGTTTTTTGCCTGCCGCGTTGTGATTTCCAAGACCTTCAAAGTAAGATCTAGTAGACCAACGCATAAGATATTTGTTTAGTCTTTGCTATGCATGACTACCTTAGACAATATGCTTCTCAAAATCACTATTTATTTTTTTTTTTATCTAATTCTTGTTAATCCCACCTAAAAAACAAAGACTGTTAACATTGCCGATGAGGGCAAGTTGGCAGGGGCAAGTTGACAACCTCGTCATCTCGCCCCAAGTGCTTTTTACTGTTTACTTTCTGAAGAATATATGGATTTTTCAGTTATTTTGTATAATTTTCTTGAGCTACGTGATCCACTATCTGTTCCGTCACATGCTGCAAGATGTGAGACCTACAGAAAATATTTTAATAAGCTTGCCTATCAAAGAGATGTCGGTTCAGAAAGGCACACAGAAGGTGGAAGAAGAACGTTTAAAGCAGCAAAGACAAGAGGCTAGAGGGTTCCTTTAAAAAGCCCAAACTTCTGACACTCATGATAGTAGCGGCTCGTCCATTAGGGCTGAAAAACTGCAGTCCTCCCTGAAATTGTTTTAAAAGCTTGTATTTTCATTTTTATTCTAATTTTTTGGGGTGCTGATTACAAATCGAAGGTTCGCCACGAATAATTTTTGTTGTAAGTTATGGCCAATAAACATGAAATTTTCCCCCCAGTTTTTGCTTATAACTCAAAAACTATCAATTTTTAGTCTAACATCATTATATACCAAAATAATCAGCACAAAATTTCCAGCAACTTAGGTCTATACAACTTTTGTAGCACTGCTTGTTTCTCATCTGACGAGCCGCCACTGCTCATGGCGGCAGTTCAAACTTCCATAGAAAGTGCGTGCGTGCCCTGCGTGTTATAAGATCTATGTTGATCCTCTATCAGAAGATTAAATAGAGTGTTGTAAATGCCACACATGATGGCTCGAGGGCTACTCAAACTCTGAATGAGGATAATTGGTGTCTAATTTTTGTTAATTAAAAATACTGGTTTTGAGTAATATTAATTTTCTATGAGATTAAATTTTAACTAAAATAACCCTTTCATTACATAATAATCAAGGAAAAAATACTTAAAAACGTTTAATTAATTAGTGTTCTGCCCTCAATTTTCTAAAAATAAATATGTATTGAACTTTTGTCATTATTTTCATCTTGCCCCGGTACCAGGGCAAATTTGCACTTTTGCTATGATTATTTTAAATGGCAAAATAACTTTGATATTATTAAAATAAAAATTTCTCGATTTAAGTACAACACACTAAAAGGCCAATCTAGCAATACATGCAAAGAAAAAAAATTATCTCAAAAACTGAATTTATTAAAAATGGTTAAATGTTAAAATCGCCATCTTGCTCTGACTTCTCCTACCAGATCTGTTAAGCACTGAAGAGATCCGATCTTCCATATGCCAAATTCCAAGGAAAACCGACATCTGAAACATTCTAGGTAAGTTGAATAGCGCCCTGTATACGTGTAAATGTACATATTTCATTCCCATTTAATCAAGGTGATACAAAAAAATTGTGAGTGATGGAGCCAAACTACTTACATATTTGAGAAAAAAATAGCTGGTTCTATTAGAACCAGGTATTTTTTCTTCTCTTTCTATGAAAAAAAAAAAAACTCTTTTTTTTTTACCGAAATTGTTGGATGTTGTATTCATTTTATTTAGCAATTAAATTAAAAGTAAAGTTTAAAATTTCCGGTATTATAATATGACTCAAAAAACCAGTATTAAATAAATAATCACGAAATTGTCATTATTCAATTATTAGAAAGTTTTTACATTGTCAGAAATACAATTTTTCAGAATTTAAGTAATAGAAATTTCTATCTACGAAAAAAAAATGAATCCTTAACCATCATCATAAATTTGAACACATATTTTTTTACATCACCAAATGACGGTAGTAAAGTTTGCAATCAAAACGTAACGTCGTTTATGTATCGTGATTCATTGGATCACATAAAACAGTATATTATTACGAAATTTCCATGTGTGTGTTCATAGATTTCTACATTTATGGGCTGTGACATGAAAAGGATGATAATAAAATGACGAAGCTACAGATTTATCTACAAAAATGAAAAACAAGAAAGCTGTAGATGATCCCACACTTGAACAAGGATATCAAACATTGCGAGGATATACAGAAATATCTTCCTTCCTTTTCCTTTCCCCCTGGAAGTCTAATACCAGGATCTTCCTTTCAGGACAGGAGAGTGCAAAATTTAAGTGTATAAAATGCAAGGATGTACAATGCACAAGATACGAAATCATAATACGAAAGAAATGGTAATGTAATGTTCAGTAGTAATTGCTGCACAAGAACTGTCAAAAGAATCTCCAACTTCGCTAGTTGCTGTCGGATTTAGAATTCACGAGAGCTTTCAGATATAAAATGCCTACTCACTCAAAACGCAAGATTTCTTTTTAATATTCTAGAAAAATGGAAGTAGTAAGAAATATTTATTCAAATTTTTTAATATGCGAAATGTGGCGAGAAATAGCCAATATCTCCAAGTTGGCACTGTTTATATTTGGCTCTGTTCCCTTAACGTTAAGAGTTAGATAATTTATTAATTGTTGAAATTGCTTTCTAACCAGGACCGTTCTATAGAACCTCTTTGTTCTGTACAAACAAAGAAGTTCTATAGGAATAAAGCAGCCCTTAAAAGGAGCTTTACAATGGAAAGAAAATTATTTAGAAACAATTATATTACAGGCTAATAATTTCAAATACATGTAATATTTTAATCACATTATTCAGATACAGTACAAAATTTAGAGCAATTTTAGTATATAAATATTCATTAAATATTCTGATTAACTTTTACGTTTTGATCGTCATTCCTTTTTTTTTTTTTTTTTTTGCCTATTTGGACGATAATATCTATTTCCCATTTGCACATCATATTATCATATTTTCTAAAATCGCGGCAATATTTCAAATGCTTCTCCTTGAAAATCTATCGGTATTTTATTCATATTTTTTCCTCATCGACTTAAGACTGAGTTCCGTTCCGTCTGACAGGTCACAAGTCGGATTTCTATTTTCCAACACTATTTTGATTCAAACGGATTATAAAAATTGTACATAAACCACAAAAAGTCAATCTATGTACGTATAATTATAGTAAATAATGTGAAAAATTCATATTATGTACTCTAATGCATGCACTGTGAACAAAAATAAGACTTGAAATAATGTTTTATTTTGAACTTTATTTATTTATTTTTGCGGTTGTAAGTGTGAATAGTCGCATAGACCGCAAGCCGAGGAGAAAGTGTATAATAATCAAGATACTTCTTCCATTTCGGAGGAATCTTTTACAGATATTACTTATTCCATTTCATAAATAAATACAGTTAACACCGTTTATACGACTTTGAAGGGACTGACAGGGCCGCGTTGGCCTAGTGGTAAGGTCTCTGCTTTGGGGTCGGGGGGCTCCAGGCCCGAAACCCGATTCCACTGAAGATCCGTCCTGTATTGGGCCTGTTGCACTCTAAATCATACATAGGAGGTCAAATGTCCTCCTCCCGTTGGGGTGGTGCAAGAGTTCGGAGCGGGGGTGCCAGCTCAGGTGTCATCCTCGTCATCTGACCGAGGTTCAAAATTACGGGGTCCGTCCCACTATAGCCCTCATGTTGCTTCAAAAATGGGACGTTAATATAACTAAACTAAACTTCAAGGGACTGACGTAAAACGACATATAAATGAAAAGACGTATAATCGAAATTTTACTGAACATTCGATTATTGCAAATTTAATGCTGCTAAAGCTAATTCATTTAAAATTTCTTTTAAGATTTTACTCCTATATTACTACACAGTGTGGAAGCAATAATTAAATTTTATAATTGAATGTTTATCATAAAATGGGAAAAATCATACCTTTATTGCATACTTTTTACAAAGTTATTAACTATACTTTTTTTTTATATTTTATGCGATTTATGTGAATGTAAGTAGGCTTTTAATTAAAAAAATCTTAAAATGAGAAATGATGATTAATAATGATTTTAGGAATGGAGCAATAATGATTGAGACAGAAAACTTGCGAATTTAAAAAAGCGGGAAAACGACTTATAACTGAAGTTTTGCGTCTTATAAACGAAATACTTTATCATTTCAATAGTTATGATTGAATACAGATTGTGAGGAAACGACATATAAATGAGAAACGTGTAAACGATGCTTTACTGTATCTGTTGTTTTGATGAGGAATTCCATAACGAAGAGATTATTTCTTTACTTTCTCGTATACGAAGTATACAAAGAGAAAGTATTGTAATCGTCAAAAAATTCGAACTCGAGATTTTAACGAATCTCCACGTTTTAGATCTCCCTGAGTCCGAAAAACACAATTTTGGAGTTATGTCTGTCTGTGAACACTATTAAAGATACAGGGATGAAATTTGGTATGTGGTCTTACGCATAATTTGTAGGTTTCTATCAAATTTTGGACAAAATCCGTCCACGGTAAGTCTGTCTATATGTCAGTAGTAATGTGAACGAGATAACTCACAAACTTAAATAGCTAGGTGGATAAAATTTGGTACACATTTTTATCATCAGGAATGTAGGCTTTATCAAATTTTGGACCAAATCCGTCAAAGGGTTGATTTTCTGTCTGTCTGTATAATCGCATACTTTTGAACGCAATAACTTTAAAAAATTACCTTGATAAATGAAATTTGGTATGTGGCCTTCTTATCTTAATGGTAGATTTGTGTCCAATTTTTGTGTCAATCGGTTAAAAAAAGGGCGTTGAAATTGCAAATTTCGTTTTCTTTATCTTACACCCAGCCTTATTGGTAATCACGCCGGCTTCTAATTCCACTTCCACGTTGGACGACCTTCGGAAATCGTGGTATGACGTTTCGCTTAATTTTTTCTCTACATATGTTAGGAGTATACGAGAAAGTTTAGGGGAGACCACTCCCGCTGGTTATGTCTGTGAAATGCATCATCTTCTATTCCACATTTCAATTCTCTTTTATTCTAAACAATTATTTAGCGTCCCGTTCGTTTACAAGAGCTTCAAATTAGAAGCATTTCTAGCAGGCTTACAGACCTAGTGAAACTAATAGCTCCAAATTAAGCCTTCAATCTCACACGAGAACTAACTCATTTATAGAATTACCAAAGCGATACAGATTGAATGGATTACGGCATCAGGATTTCATAGTATGGTGAGAGCTACATTTTATCCCAAAAGATGCGAAATGTACCGACAACGTTCCGTTATAATTATGAATTCCGTTTATACTACAAATGGCAGAGACTTCAACAGAAATCCGTGTAATTTAAATAATAAACCAAAGTAATTATATCAATTGTATGAATAGGTAATTATATTAAACATTCTTTCATTGATTACGAAGTTGAATAATCAATATCAACATCCAAGTTTGAATATGGAATTATAATATAAGCATAATGATATGAGCATGGTCAAACAATAGACTCTTAAAAATATTCTTCAAGACGGAAAGTCTTTCTAGTGACACCATGGACTCATCTGTTATTATTTAAGTTTTCTTCTATAGTTATATAATTTATTTCAAAAAATTTCTTTTTTTAGGTTGCTAAATTGCTTTTAAATTTTTTTCTGGTATGCTTCTACTTCATGTCCATTTAAACCGATAACAAATAATCATAATGATTCTAGATACGGGGTCATGAAGTGGTGTTTATATAAAACATTTAATATTATTACTATTGTATTAGAATAAATGAAGTTCAATCTGATTACCTAAGAAGGTTATGTTTTAGTTCAGTATAGTTAAATTAATATCCCATTTTGAAACTTTATTGGAACGGATCTTGCAATTTCGAACAGAGGCCAGATGACGAGGACAACACCTGAGCTAAATCCCTCCTCTCCAAACTTCCACACAGAGTCGCATTATATGTTGAATTTTTTGTAGAAGTGGGTCTCAAACCTCCGAACCTAAGTCGAGATTCTGCCGCAAGTCAAGAGCGACCCAGAAAATTGTGATTTAGTGCAGACATGTCAAATTCGCGGTACACAATGAATATCTTTGCAGTTTAGCAAATACAGTATGTCACAAAATTTTTAATAAAAATCTTAGCTTGAGGTACAATTATACGTACATTCGAACCTTTATATATCGAACATTAAGATTCATTGAAAAAAATTCAATACAGTATAGAAATTTAGATGTACAGAAATGCATATTAAAGATTTTTCGATCTAATAAAATGCACCATTTTCTTACTTAAAATCAATTTATGCATAGTTAATTTTTTAGGGTTAAAGAATACGTAAAAAAAGTAGACTAGCAAATAAATTTATTTTTAAAAATGTACATGTGCGTTATTTGCAAATTTGTTCACAATGTACCAAAAATTGTATGTTCATATACAAAAAACCGAAATTAATTTTCATTTCATTTTAGACAATGGACAATTTTCACAATGTTTGGACAATATTGTGCAATGTTTGGACAATGTAGTCCCTAAATACTTTTTGAACATAATCTTTTGCCGAAGCTGTTTCAAAATAATTTTTACTTTTATTCAGGGAGTAAAAATGTCTTCAGAAACGTTAGGGGTAAATCTCAGGACGAGTCTAACAGTTTGGAATGCTTCAATTACTTGTTTTCTAAACGGATTTTCACTTCAATCATCTTCGTTTGGCTTCATCTTGATCAAGGCACCATACTAAATTTTAGTATGTTTCTTCATGTAAATAAGTTAGTGCGAAAATTCTCATAAAAATAATTTTGCGATGAACTCTCATTAATATACTTAAGAATAGTTACACTTAGGAAATGTTTAAGCGATACTCGCTTTTTTTTTAAAAAAATCTGATTTCTCAATCCATGATTAGATAAAATTAATTATAAGTTAAAACTGTAGGAAACTATATCAAACTTCGTTAAATCCCGTCACTATGCTTGTTTGAAATTCATATTGCAATTTTGCAATTCAAATCCTGTTTAAACTCTAAGAGTTAGGAATAAATAAATATGTAACA